>CAMXCT020004445.1:215000-394490 GCA_947184155.2 Cladocopium goreaui
CCCAGAAGACTTTTTTCGATATCCGCCCCAACTCCACCCACGTCCGTCCGCAGCGGATATGCCTCGTTCCCTTGCTCTCTTCTCCTGTTCCAACCCACGCCTACCTTTCGATCTTTCACCCTTCCCTCTCAAGTACATAGTTTATTATAATTTATACAATGGTGTTTTCACAATAAGAATTTTTATTGGTTACAGACATATATCTGGTTCTGCATGGGTTTGTGCGAGCTGTTGAGGGAGTTCTGAAGTTGTGCACATCACACAGCCCAGTGAGAAACATTAGAGAGTATTGAGTTCATTGGCACAAGACACTCAGGGTGCCATGCGTACCTTGCAGATGTCTCCCCGTTGATTCTGATATATTCTGAGTTGCTGTTCCCAGTGTGAAACAGGTGTGCCTTCAGAACCAGCAATTCCGGACTCATTTTGATCATCTTGGCTCAACAAGTTTGTAGCTCGATTTTGGTGACCTGATTTTCCACAGCCAACTCGAGTCAGCATGTCAGTCAGCGCAGAGGAGGTTGCCAAGCACAACACCGACAAGGACTGCTGGGTCATTGTGGGTGACCAGGTGCTTGACGTCACCAACTTCCTGAGTCACCTGTTTTGGAAACCAGTACTCAGTAGTTGTTTCATCTCTTTTTATCTCTTTTCCACTTCTTAGTTTTCATCTTTTGTGTCCTTTTGTTCTTTTGCGGTGCTTTCTATTTTTTCCTTGTTGAACAATATGAGCAGAAAGGGTGAAACATTGTAGCGAGATGTAGGAAGAGACCTGTCAGCGTGTCCGCATTCCTTTATTACTTAATCTTATTTTGCCAAATTGTTGCCACATGCTGCGGGTTTGATTGCTCAGAGAGGTAGGTCTGGAAGCATACATAAGCACACGCAAAGATTCGACAAAATTACAAGTTTTGCATCAGTTTTGCACCAGAGTTGACCAGCTTGGATGACTTTCAGGTGAGCACCCTGGCGGGAAGAAGTCCATCATGATGTTTGCTGGCAAGGACGCCACTGAGGAGTTCGACATGCTTCATGACCGCAAGGTCATTAAGAAATACGGGATCGACGAGGGAACTGTGGAGCTGAAGGGCACTATCAAGAAGTGAGCTCCCAGATGCTCTCGGCATCTTTTCGCCCCTGGTCGTCCAGTTTGAGGCATTCTTGAGGAAGCGGCTGATTGAGTCCGTTGCTCATGAGGAAAAACATCCTTGCGAGATTGAGACAGCTTCATCAGTAGGCCTAGTCAATAGGCGACTCGGACTATGTATACATATATATACATAGTTTATTATAATTTATACAATGGTGTTTTCACAATAAGAATATTTATTGGTTACAGACATATATCTGGTTCTGCATGGGTTTGTGCGAGCTGTTGAGGGAGTTCTGAAGTTGTGCACATCACACAGCCCAGTGAGAAACATTAGAGAGTATTGAGTTCATTGGCACAAGACTCTCAGGGTGCCATGCGTACCTTGCAGATGTCTCCCCGTTGATTCTGATATATTCTGAGTTGCTGTTCCCAGTGTGAAACAGGTGTGCCTTCAGAACCAGCAATTCCGGACTCATTTTGATCATCTTGGCTCAACAAGTTTGTAGCTCGATTTTGGTGACCTGATTTTCCACAGCCAACTCGAGTCAGCATGTCAGTCAGCGCAGAGGAGGTTGCCAAGCACAACACCGACAAGGACTGCTGGGTCATTGTGGGTGACCAGGTGCTTGACGTCACCAACTTCCTGAGTCACCTGTTTTGGAAACCAGTACTCAGTAGTTGTTTCATCTCTTTTTATCTCTTTTCCACTTCTTAGTTTTCATCTTTTGTGTCCTTTTGTTCTTTTGCGGTGCTTTCTATTTTTTCCTTGTTGAACAATATGAACAAAAAGGGTGAAACTGTGAAACATTGTAGCGAGATGTAGCAAGAGACATGTCAGCGTGTCCGCATTCCTTTATTACTTATATAATATTATTTTGCCAAATTGTTGCCACATGCTGCGGGTTTGATTGCTCAGAGAGGTAGGTCTGGAAGCATACATAAGCACACGCAAAGATTCGACAAAATTACAAGTTTTGCATCAGTTTTGCACCAGAGTTGACCAGCTTGGATGACTTTCAGGTGAGCACCCTGGCGGGAAGAAGTCCATCATGATGTTTGCTGGCAAGGACGCCACTGAGGAGTTCGACATGCTTCATGACCGCAAGGTCATTAAGAAATACGGGATCGACGAGGGAACTGTGGAGCTGAAGGGCACTATCAAGAAGTGAGCTCCCAGATGCTCTCGGCATCTTTTCGCCCCTGGTCGTCCAGTTTGAGGCATTCTTGAGGAAGCGGCTGATTGAGTCCGTTGCTCATGAGGAAAAACATCCTTGCGAGATTGAGACAGCTTCATCAGTAGGCCTAGTCAATAGGCGACTCGGACTTATGTATACATATATATATATATACATAGTTTATTATAATTTATACAATGGTGTTTTCACAATAAGAATATTTATTGGTTACAGACATATATCTGGTTCTGCATGGGTTTGTGCGAGCTGTTGAGGGAGTTCTGAAGTTGTGCACATCACACAGCCCAGTGAGAAACATTAGAGAGTATTGAGTTCATTGGCACAAGACTCTCAGGGTGCCATGCGTACCTTGCAGATGTCTCCCCGTTGATTCTGATATATTCTGAGTTGCTGTTCCCAGTGTGAAACAGGTGTGCCTTCAGAACCAGCAATTCCGGACTCATTTTGATCATCTTGGCTCAACAAGTTTGTAGCTCGATTTTGGTGACCTGATTTTCCACAGCCAACTCGAGTCAGCATGTCAGTCAGCGCAGAGGAGGTTGCCAAGCACAACACCGACAAGGACTGCTGGGTCATTGTGGGTGACCAGGTGCTTGACGTCACCAACTTCCTGAGTCACCTGTTTTGGAAACCAGTACTCAGTAGTTGTTTCATCTCTTTTTATCTCTTTTCCACTTCTTAGTTTTCATCTTTTGTGTCCTTTTGTTCTTTTGCGGTGCTTTCTATTTTTTCCTTGTTGAACAATATGAGCAGAAAGGGTGAAACATTGTAGCGAGATGTAGGAAGAGACCTGTCAGCGTGTCCGCATTCCTTTATTACTTAATCTTATTTTGCCAAATTGTTGCCACATGCTGCGGGTTTGATTGCTCAGAGAGGTAGGTCTGGAAGCATACATAAGCACACGCAAAGATTCGACAAAATTACAAGTTTTGCATCAGTTTTGCACCAGAGTTGACCAGCTTGGATGACTTTCAGGTGAGCACCCTGGCGGGAAGAAGTCCATCATGATGTTTGCTGGCAAGGACGCCACTGAGGAGTTCGACATGCTTCATGACCGCAAGGTCATTAAGAAATACGGGATCGACGAGGGAACTGTGGAGCTGAAGGGCACTATCAAGAAGTGAGCTCCCAGATGCTCTCGGCATCTTTTCGCCCCTGGTCGTCCAGTTTGAGGCATTCTTGAGGAAGCGGCTGATTGAGTCCGTTGCTCATGAGGAAAAACATCCTTGCGAGATTGAGACAGCTTCATCAGTAGGCCTAGTCAATAGGCGACTCGGACTTATGTATACATATATATATATATACATAGTTTATTATAATTTATACAATGGTGTTTTCACAATAAGAATATTTATTGGTTACAGACATATATCTGGTTCTGCATGGGTTTGTGCGAGCTGTTGAGGGAGTTCTGAAGTTGTGCACATCACACAGCCCAGTGAGAAACATTAGAGAGTATTGAGTTCATTGGCACAAGACTCTCAGGGTGCCATGCGTACCTTGCAGATGTCTCCCCGTTGATTCTGATATATTCTGAGTTGCTGTTCCCAGTGTGAAACAGGTGTGCCTTCAGAACCAGCAATTCCGGACTCATTTTGATCATCTTGGCTCAACAAGTTTGTAGCTCGATTTTGGTGACCTGATTTTCCACAGCCAACTCGAGTCAGCATGTCAGTCAGCGCAGAGGAGGTTGCCAAGCACAACACCGACAAGGACTGCTGGGTCATTGTGGGTGACCAGGTGCTTGACGTCACCAACTTCCTGAGTCACCTGTTTTGGAAACCAGTACTCAGTAGTTGTTTCATCTCTTTTTATCTCTTTTCCACTTCTTAGTTTTCATCTTTTGTGTCCTTTTGTTCTTTTGCGGTGCTTTCTATTTTTTCCTTGTTGAACAATATGAACAAAAAGGGTGAAACTGTGAAACATTGTAGCGAGATGTAGCAAGAGACATGTCAGCGTGTCCGCATTCCTTTATTACTTATATAATATTATTTTGCCAAATTGTTGCCACATGCTGCGGGTTTGATTGCTCAGAGAGGTATATAGGTCTGGAAGCATACATAAGCACACGCAAAGATTCGACAAAATTACAAGTTTTGCATCAGTTTTGCACCAGAGTTGACCAGCTTGGATGACTTTCAGGTGAGCACCCTGGCGGGAAGAAGTCCATCATGATGTTTGCTGGCAAGGACGCCACTGAGGAGTTCGACATGCTTCATGACCGCAAGGTCATTAAGAAATACGGGATCGACGAGGGAACTGTGGAGCTGAAGGGCACTATCAAGAAGTGAGCTCCCAGATGCTCTCGGCATCTTTTCGCCCCTGGTCGTCCAGTTTGAGGCATTCTTGAGGAAGCGGCTGATTGAGTCCGTTGCTCATGAGGAAAAACATCCTTGCGAGATTGAGACAGCTTCATCAGTAGGCCTAGTCAATAGGCGACTCGGACTTATGTATATATATATATATATATTGTAATTTATACAATGGTGTTTTCACAATAAGAATTTTTATTGGTTACAGACATATATCTGGTTCTGCATGGGTTTGTGCGAGCTGTTGAGGGAGTTCTGAAGTTGTGCACATCACACAGCCCAGTGAGAAACATTGGAGAGTATTGAGTTCATTGGCACAAGACTCTCAGGGTGCCATGCGTACCTTGCAGATGTCTCCCCGTTGATTTATATTCTGAGTTGCTGTTCCCAGTGTGAAAAAGGTGTGCCTTCAGAACCAGCAATTCCGGACTCATTTTGATCATCTTGGCTCAACAAGTTTGTAGCTCGATTTTGGTGACCTGCAGTCAGCGCAGAGGAGGTTGCCAAGCACAACACCGACAAGGACTGCTGGGTCATTGTGGGTGACCAGGTGCTTGACGTCACCAACTTCCTGAGTCACCTGTTTTGGAAACCAGTACTCAGTAGTTGTTTCATCTCTTTTTATCTCTTTTCCACTTCTTAGTTTTCATCTTTTGTGTCCTTTTGTTCTTTTGCGGTGCTTTCTATTTTTTCCTTGTTGAACAATATGAAAAAAGGGTGAAACTGTGAAACATTGTAGCGAGATGTAGCAAGAGACATGTCAGCGTGTCCGCATTCCTTTATTACTTATATAATATTATTTTGCCAAATTGTTGCCACATGCTGCGGGTTTGATTGCTCAGAGAGGTAGGTCTGGAAGCATACATAAGCACACGCAAAGATTCGACAAAATTACAAGTTTTGCATCAGTTTTGCACCAGAGTTGACCAGCTTGGATGACTTTCAGGTGAGCACCCTGGCGGGAAGAAGTCCATCATGATGTTTGCTGGCAAGGACGCCACTGAGGAGTTCGACATGCTTCATGACCGCAAGGTCATTAAGAAATACGGGATCGACGAGGGAACTGTGGAGCTGAAGGGCACTATCAAGAAGTGAGCTCCCAGATGCTCTCGGCATCTTTTCGCCCCTGGTCGTGCAGTTTGAGGCATTCTTGAGGAAGCGGCTGATTGAGTCCGTTGCTCATGAGGAAAAACATCCTTGCGAGATGTTGCGAAATTTGGAGGTCGATCATTGCCATCTTATATAGTTACTCTATAGTTGCAGGATGTTGCAGGGTTAAATTTTAGCACGTGGACATTGGCAGCTGTGTGGGAGGAATTAAGTATTAACGTGTATTACACACACATATATATAATTATATATATATATATTTATTTATATATTTATTTATATATTTAATTTTAGTTATAGGTGTTTATATATAAATGTCCGAGCATTGATCGGCGGCTGGCAGATGGTCTTACTGCAGATCTGAAAGATATCGGGTAATTGATAGTAATGCCCCGATTAGCCCCCGACAGTGTGGTATGATAAGTTTACTTGCAGCGTGACGGAAGCTTGCTGCCTTTCCATGGTCTCCATGTTCTCCAAGCCAGGCTTATTTCTGGAATGTTGGGATGCTGGGCACCCAGCATTTAAGCACGAGCCAGCAATTGGCGAAGAATTATGAAGGAACAATGTGAGCTTGAACGCTTAGTTTCCTACTTCTAGTGTGGCTGATTTTTTTCAACCGATGAATTTGCATTGGATTCTGCCGCGTCTTATGTGAGGTATGATTGTCCGCGGCCTTGTATGGAGCACGAGGAGGCAGGACGGGAGATGGCGGAAGATACTGGTACGTGGCAATACAGAGCTGAGAGGGTGACACAGCGTTCAGCCGACTGTGCTTGTGCAAGATGCACAGCTTCAGGGTGTGTAGAGGTGCTGCTGCAAGATACATCACACGTCATCACACTGGATATCACTAGATTCAGTAGATACTTGCACAATAGAATGCAATAGAATACAATAGATGGACGATCACTCCGACATATTATTATGCTAAGCATGGGGATTAAAGACAACCTTGAAGGGTGATTTTGCAGTCAAACTCTTGTTTTCAGGCCTGCGTCAAGTTCGACCAGTCATTTCCGTCAGTAGCTTAGATTGTCGTATACAACAGCAGCTTTTGACATTCTGTATGGTACCCGATGTGCCCCATTAGTGTAGGAACAAGACCGTGACCTCGCGAGCAGAGACGGCTCATCAGAAAGACTAGAAGGTCAGAATTCCAGTCCATCAGACAACAATCAAGACATTCTTGAAACACTGCAATCAACAAGTGCGCACATTCTGTCAATAGAGATCATACTTTTTCGGCTGGAAGCAGCTTGACTTTTCATGCGCTTTTTCCATGTTTTCCCTGAAAAAAAAGGAAAAAAACATCAAGGCACATCAAGTTCGCTTTGCGCAGACTTGGCATTGTGTGAGTTCAGGTGTGCAGGAGGTACAGTATGAGCAGCAACATGCAGCAAGCATGGAAGAAGAGTCAACGTAAACACGTGTTTGTTAATTTTGTTGTGCATTTGGAGGATTTGGAAGGTGTGTACAATTTTGTACTTGAGCCAACATGTTGCACAATTTTCACCAGCTGAAAGTTTGCACTCAGAGTGATCAATTGCCACCCATGGAGTGGGCGCTGGATTCTCGGCCACTTCCGCTGGGGTGGATCCATGGACAAATTGGACAAGCAGTTAGCTCAGGCTGCTCAGGCCTCTCGTTTGCAAGTAATCCATAGTAATCCACTACAGTAATCCTCTTCTCTTGCAAAGAGACCCTCACAGTCTCACAGTTTCTATTTTTAAATTACCATGTACAACCATTGTCAAGCATTGATCGGGAGATATCAGGAGCCATTGACTTGTGCAGCGGTTGTCAAGAGTGTAAGCAGACAGCAAGGGCGTTGCATTTCACATTACCCGCTAATCTGGTTTGAATTGCTTTAGATTGATTTGCATTGCATTCTTCTTAGTTTTTGGCTGACGAACGGACGACTCGCATCTTGAAGGGCTCTATCATGCTCTATCTGTTCTATCTTGCATCAGTTTGGTGTCCACCATGGTCCACCCACAAGGTCAAGCCCCGAGACATAGACTACTCAGCCAGAGGGAAGTTCTAACCAGAGCTGGCCAAAGTGCCACGAGCTTGGCAGTGGCAGGACAGAGTTGGGATGTTGGGACCGGCGATGATCTCTCGGATCTTGGAATGTCTGACATTTTCTGGTTGTCATGATATCTTTGGAGATCTTTGGAGATCTTTGGATATCTTTGGAGATCTGGGGAAGTGAATGCCAGGATGCTTGTCACAAAGTATTACGGACAACATTCAGCAGTCTTGCAGCATATCAGAAGTTGCAGGTCTACATAGCTCTCCAGAATCTCATCAGTGATATCAGATCAGTGATCCCGCTCCATCTTGCGTGAAGGAACTGCAGCAGGCTGTACTTACGCCGCAGCGAGGCGACAGTTCCGGACACGAAGCTCGCGGCAGGTCGCAAAGGCAGCGACAGTTGCCATGGTTGCCATGGCTCCATGTGACTCCCGCAGTGTTGTGAGCCGATGTGACGCAGGTGGTTCGCCAAGCCATCGTGCAGATGCATGAGGCCACGGTGCGAAGGGCTGGCGAGGAGACTTCCTGACAAAGATAACAAGGCATAACAAGGCATTCATCGCCTAATTGCCTGTGTTTTCCATCGTTTTCCTATGCAATCACATTCTGCACCCTGAAGTGGCAGCACATGGCAGCACACGGCAGCACACTACGATAGACACTATGTCTTTGATTTGAGTCTGATGGTGGTAATTATATATAATTCAAATTAATTCTATATAATTTGATGCAGTTGGTTCAATGCAGGAGATTCTGTCCAATGTGGACTTTGAAGTCCCTGTTGGCGCTCGTGCTGTGATAGTTGGACCCAATGGCTGCGGCAAGACAACACTGCTCACGACCATTGCCAATCGTGATTCCGTGGAAGGCCTGCCTGTGCAGATCATTTGTTATGGAACGAGCCGTGGCTGCCATCAAGAGGCACTAAAGCAAGAGGCACCAAAGGTTTCCCAAAGTCGCAGCTTCAACTAGAAACTAGTGGCCTCGATTATCCTTGATTACAGCCATGTGCCGCCTGCAAAAGCTGTCACGTCCGTTGTCAATCTGGACTGCATTATGTTGATGTTATGCGACATTGATTTTGTTTGCATTTGTGTGTCTGAGCAAGTGCGTAGCTGCAGGCGGCTTTTTGGATATTGATGCCTCCTCCATTGGATGGCTCAGACAAGAAGCAATTAGTGGCTCCAAGAAGACTGTCTATGCAGAAGCAGCGTCGCAGATGCCAGCATCTTGGCATTGAATCTACGTAGGCAAATGCCGCATATGCATTTATATATCATTTATGAGATCATTTATGCAAATGCGCCAGTAACAACAAACACTTAAGCATCCTCAAGGCTTCTACACCAGAGTGCTCTCATAGATGTAATGGCAGAAAATATTGCGGGGGTTGTTTTTTCTGCAAGAGCATTGATGATTTTGTATTTTGTGGTGCTCCGGCTTTGCAGATGCTGTTTGCTCTGGCTTTGTTGGAGCAGACAGATCTGCACAGTATGTGCTGCACGGATCTGCACGGTGTGATCAGATATGACCAAAGGCAATGGCCGCCAAGAAGGCTCTTGATGAGGCCCAGGCTGCGCTGGAAGAAGCAAAGAGTAAGGGAACGAAGATGGCAGAGAAACTCACGGCGGCTTATGAAGAGGTGCATCAGACCATGCCGAGAATATCCGAATATATCCGAGAATCGATGTTCTTTGCATTGTAATTGTAATCTATTGTAATTGTTTACGCTCCTTATCGTTATTCAACGGCTGCATGTCTACTGTACATGATCGACACTTGCCGGAGGCTGTGGCCAAGTTCGAAGCGGCTGGTGGGTGGGCATTGAAGGCCAAGGTGGCAAGTGTTCTCAATGGTTTGGGCTTCACCGATGCAGATGCTTGGCCTTTATTGGCTCCCTAATTCATGAGGATAACTTATCAGAAGCTTTAGTAAGTACTAGGTTGCGTCACTATGGGGCAGAGGCTGCCTTTGCCCAACTACAACCTTATCATGTCCTTTGCATTCTTATGCAAATATTTTCTACTGGACAGTTTCCAATTTGCTGCAGGTGCAGTCACCGCACTTTCAAGTGTTGCAAAGTTAAGAGGGGCAGACTGTTTCACTACGGGGACAGTCTGACTTCTATGTGAATTGAAAAGGGTCAGAATGACACGAGGTGACCATGTTCTTCAAGACTAAACTTGGTCCAAGATGGTCTAAGGACTTCGACAAGTCGTGTTCAGAGCTCAGCGGTGGCTGGCAGATGCGTGCGGGGGGCTTAGTTGGGCCAGGTTTGGGTCCATGGCCGTGCAGTTTGCCATATCAAGGCTGGATGGCGATTCTTTATTTACACGTATACAATTTCGTTGGGGGGGTTCTTGCAGGCATCAAAGTTCCCAAGCCTCCGAACGAAAAGCTTTTGAACAATTTTGAACATACATCATATTTTCATATATTTTCCGCGTTTGGTGAGGTTGCCTTGGCGCGAGCATTGCTACAGGAACCGCAACTTTTGCTTTTGGATGAGCCTACCAACCACATGGATGCAGCGGCAAAAGGATGGCTTGCATCCTATTTGGCCAAAGGTGCAGCTGGGGCCTCTCGCAGTTGCATGGTCTTGCATGGTCTTACTGTAGTTCTTTTTCCTGAGTGATATATCATTATATATATATATCGTGATATATCGGATAGGGTGCCGTTGACTTCAGTCGGGGAGATATTGATCAGAAAAGCGATTCCCAACATGTTGGTGGCCGCACACCGTGGCTCCTTGGATTCATCCACTTCTTTCAAACAAAATGTTAGTCCCAGAGTTTTAAGAACGGACAAATGGATTACAAATGGCAAAGAGAAAATATTGTTGACATCTTGAAGATCGAAGCACCCTGACATACCCTGACATTGTGATACATTTTGTACATGTCAGTACTGTAGATTTGCACAGCGCCTTTTTTTTCACGGGTGCGGGCAGGTTTGTCAACGTCGAGTGACCTGCTGGCAAGAAGAATGTTCTGTTCTGTTCTGTTCGGTTCGGTTCTTGCGCCCTGTGCACTTGCCCACGCAAGTGCGGCGGCGCATTCACTCAACATAGCGTGCTTAAAAGGAAACTTAAAGTTCGAAGACAACAAGATTGACTTTCATGCTAGACATTGAGATTTCCCGACCTTTGAAGTCAGATGCCCGCTTGCAACCTAAATGGCGTTCAGATGGTATCATAGGGTCTGTCAGCTCATTTGTTTCGATTCGTAAGGCACTTTGCTGCTGGTCACGCATGATCGGGCGCTTTTGGATGAACTGCACTGTTCCCAAGTCTTCGAGATTTCTGCGGCCTGGCTTTATCTTGCAGAAGGGAGGTGTTGGCTTGAGCACCTGCCAGTGAAGCCACTGTGACAGACTCCTGTCATTATGTGTAGCGGTGGGCACCAGGAGAGGAGAGTCCTGCGCTACGATGTTTCAGGGATTGCTGTGTCTTGCCTTGCAGCTCTCCTCACATGTTGACCATGCTATTTCTATCTATGTGTGTCCTTCCATGTCCTTCCTGAAGTGATGCTGAACTGAAGCTGGTGACAAGGCGGTATTTGTTGTGCTTTCGGATCCTTTTGCACTGCTGTGTTGGATTTCCCATGTTTGATTCATTTTGCATTTGCAAGGATTGGGAGAAGGACAGGAAAATCAGGTTAGCCAATTTGCAAAAGGAGATGGAGAAGCTTCAGAGAACCATAGCACATGATGAGGACTATGTGGCAAGGCTGGGCACACATTTTCATGGAGCTTCAGGGTTGTCTTTTGTAACAAAAGTCCACTTGGAAAAGGCAAGCGCTATGCTAGTCAAGTAAAGTGTCGTTGTTCTGGGTGATTTCCAAAGTCTAGGGTGTACGATGGATGAAGAATCTCAGCAGCATGCAACCCATCACAGCCATGGCTTTTGACTGCGCATCTTCTGGGCAGATTTGGTGCGAAGGCGAGCCATGCAGCCCAGGCCCTGCTACAGCACATGTAGCGCGATGCAATTTTCAGGATCAGACTGGATCCGATTTTATTTCCAGAGTTGAGGCACAAGCGCGCAAGAAGAAGATTGCGAAAGCGCAGATCCGACTAGCGGATCTACGTGCCCAGACGCGAGGTGCCCCGAGCTGCTACCCCCAGTAAGATGAGCAATGGCGGCACAGGCGGCACAGACAATTAAACCATGTTAAACATTGTTAAACCATGTTACAAAACCATTGGACCCACGGAGGCGCAGACAGACAGACAGACAGACAGACAGACAGACAGACAGATAGATGAGATAGACGAGATAGATTAGACAGAGAGATAGAGAGATAGACGGATAGGATAGGATAGATTAGATTTGATTATATATAGATTAGATTAGATTAGAGATATTTGGTATAGTCTTCACATGCATGTATATATATATAGAGAGAGAGAGACAGAAATTATAGATCTGTGACCATATCACGCACGACGCGCACACACACACACACTCACCAAGGGCATGAATATACTATATATATATATCTGTGTGTTGGCATCCTATTGAAACAGTTCCTTATGACACATTTTGGAATAGCTGGCCTCAAAGTCATGCCTTGCTGCCTTGTTTCTTATAGAGTTTATCCGGTAATAGAAGCAGCATGGGCGCCTGTGTCTTGAAGTGTCAGGCCTACCTTCAACAGCAATCTTGGATGGGAAGAACAAGCGGACAGCTGAAGGCACCATGATTTGCCATGAGCTTGTCACGCTGCCTCCTCCGTTTTAAGCGGTTTGTTCTTTTTGCGTAGGACTGCATCGATTCTTGGCATCTTCCTGCGTTTCTTTTTTGAGTTTTCTGGAAAGACCCGAAGGAAAATCAAGGAAACATGAAGTTGGGTTAACGCGTGACACTGGAAAAGTCGCTGCAAGTCGCCTCTCTTGTTCACCAGAATGCTTTAGAGTCTCCCTTAAACGAGCCAGAGCATTGTTGGAGGAATTTGCATGAATTTGCTGTCTTTGGCTGTGGCTGAAGTCTCCCACAACAATTTGGGTAAAAGACACTGCAGGTGACGAGGAAGAAGAAGTTGATCTGACAGACGGCTTGCTTCCTCTGTCTGGTCCTGGAAGGGTTAAATTTCAACTCCCGGAGTGGCCATTGAGTGCGTCTCCGCCTTTGGATGGTAAACTTCTGAGACTGAAAGCTTCTCGGCGGTAAATGCACTTGCACTCCAGCCCAACCCGCCCATGCAGTCAACATGACATGCGCACCACGGTAAGGATGCAGATATTGGCTACAAGACTGGTGAACCTGTCCTCAGGGTGGAGGACACCAGAATTGGACATTGTTTGGGTATGCTTGAGGTGGAAGTAGAAAGAACCATAAGAACCGTATAAAGTCCACATTAATTGTAATATATATATATACAGGGGTCCACATCAGATCAGATGCCATACTGTCCATGACTTGCTCCTTGGACTTGCTGGGCAGACTTTGAGGGGCTGCTGGATGAAGGGGACATAGAGTCAGAGCTTCCGAACTTCCTCTCTCACTCACTCTGTTTTTGTACTTTGGACTCCCTTTGGACTCCCTTTGGACTTCTGTCCTATCACAGTCATGACTCTTGGGGACCGGGCTTGAACCATTCAGCTTGGACTTGCTTGGACTTATTATCAGGAGCTTGTGCTTCAACAAGGGCAGTGCTGTGCCTTACTGGGGCCTAATGGCTGTGGCAAGACCACCTTGCTCAAGACCTTAGCGGGTCAACTGGAGGCGTGGGAAACTGGCATCATCCGGACTCGACTGGGACGTCCTCACCGACTGCCCTCGGGGGTAAACTACAAGAAGTAGTTGACATGATGGCAATCGAGAGAGAGGGAGAGAGAGAGAGAGACACAGAGAGAGAGAGAGAGAGTTGACATGACAGGTGCGTGCTGGTGCGCGGATTCTGGGTGTTGGAAATCTTCGAAGAGCAAGGGTTGCCTTTTTTACTCAAGACTTGGCACAGGCCCGCTTTTGCTGTTGGCAGTGCACGGAAAGAGAGCAGCATCCTTTGTGAACTTTGGTATCGTTAAAAGTCATCAAGTGTGAGCTCGGGAAGTCCATAGTTTGTCCTCCTAAGATTTTGAAGCCAGGACCTACCCAGCGACATCACTCCTATAGAGCATGTTCTGGCAGACGATGCTCCCATCATGCTGGATGAAGAGGGTGCACGGAAAGCGTTTGGTTCCCAGTGGTCCCAGTACTAAGCCCATCTCAGCCCAATTTTGCAGCAGGCGCAAGCTTGGCTACCGAGGCTAGGGGCCTTAGGGCTGCGAGGTGCCTGCCACAAGGCCAAGATCGGCACACTGAGCGGTGGTGAGCATCTTGTTAGCGGTTTGAAACGTTTGTGTCATGTTTCAATCAGTTTTTGCGGAGATGGCTGAAGCATGACACATTAGCCGTGCCAAGCAATACATCCACAATCCACATAGATTTGTGTAGAATGGCATTCTTGAAGAGTGGAGAGGGCACTATGGTACTATATGGTACTTGATTGCCTGTGTCACGCCGCAGTAAGGAAAGCTCGGGTGGCGCTGGCAGTGTTTGCAACACGACCCGCCGACATCCTTTTGCTGGACTGATGTGCGGTGCTACATTGTCAACTAGGTGCTGAGATGTGCCAAGTAGATCCAAATAGATCGACAATAGGGAAATCCAGGGAAATCCTCTCCAGAACTCTCCAGAGACGATGTTCTTTTCGATCCCGGATGCCTCCGGAGGATGAGCCGACGAATCACTTGGACGGTGCGGCAGTGGCCTCTCTATGTGCAGGCCTCCGGGAACACAACGGAGTGGTCTCCAGGATGCAAGATCTTGTGCTGTGATGCACGAGGTGAGAAGAGACCGCAGTGAGCAAACTTAACACTGAAGGAAGGATAGATAAGGGATAGGAAGATATAGGAAGATATAGGAAGGGAAGCATAATAGGGAAGCCAGTGCCGTCACTTCTCGTCACCATGCAGAATGCTGAGGTTTTGGTCGCATCTCACGACAAAGCGTTTCTAGAAGCCTTGCAAGTGACCGACAAAATAAATGTCGTTCGTGGTAGCGTAGGAGAACCGGGGCACTTAAGAGTGACCTTGGCTGCATTAGCATGCAAAAAAATGCACAAATGTGATGACAAGCTTTGTTTACGTTCACTTCGGATCTTTCAGGTTTTTTAAGAAGAAGTATTGACATGGTCACAGACCGTTTTGGTCCGTTTTGTGGTTTCCAGTGGTTTGTGACTTTTGACTAAGTTGAGGTTCGTGGTCCCTTTGACGACTGATTTTGCAGCACTGGTCAGTTTCTGCAACATCAATTTCCCTGCCCATTGAGGTTGACAGCGGCCCGTATGAGCCTTTTGACTGCACAATTATTAAATATTCTTAATATTTCTTAATTATTATATGATATATCGCTACTCCTGAGGTTTAGCTATAGTGCCACATGAGCAACCCGTTGTCGCATTTGCATTTTCCCAGGCGAACACTGGGAAGCCAGCCCAAAGTGGAAGATGTTGCCAGCGCCACACCCCACGCAACGGAAGCCGTTGCTGCCGCAGTTGTGCCAGGCTGCTTCCAATCAAAGCCATCAGTTGCAAATGCACGGCAACTTGCTGAAATTTTACATTCTACCGCATCCCGCTAGATTTCAGATTTCAGATATTTCAGAGATTGTCAGAGCATGGATGTGTTTATGATGATTTATGTGCTTTTCCGGCTTTTCCTGCTGACTCCTTCATGGCTCAATTTGCAGCCATTTGTGTTGTAGTCTTGCCTTCATCCCTTGACACTCGCACCATGGCACAGATGCTCTCGGTTGTACTCTTTCTTGGGCTCCAGACGGCGAGGGCAAATCCGGATTGGTGCAAGTGGGTGCCTGATGGCTCGTTGCAGTACGTTGGTGAGTGCAGTGGGTATTCACACTCCAACCAAATTCTCGGATGTGTGAGTTGGTGTGAGTGGGTGCCAGCTCCATCTTGGCAATCCACTCCACAGTGCGGAAAATGCGCGGAGCTGTATCCCAACAGTGTCCTGAATTCCACCTTCTCCTCCGATACATGTGCAAATTGGTGTCAACATGTTTCCCGACCAGCTTGGCAGTACGCCCCAGACTGCGCATCTTGTGAACAAGAGTTGTCAAACGCTATGCAACCATCAAAGGCAAAGGCTGCAGTTCGAGCACCAAAGCCAAAGGCTGCACTTCGAGCATCAACGGTTTTGACAAAGTCTGCGAGCCCAAGCTGGTGCCAGTGGATTCCCTACGGCTCATTGCAATATGTCCCGGCTTGCAGTGGTGGGTGGGGTAACAACTACCCAGCTGTCACTTGCGCAGGCTGGTGCTATTGGGTGGCATCCCCATCCTGGCAGTACATCCCTGAATGCCAACGCTGCTATGGCGACCTTGCCAACACCATCCAAGGATGTAACCCCGAGTGTGAATGGGTGTCAAGGCCGGCCTGGGCGAATACTCCAGGATGCCAGCAGTGCACAGCAGAGCAAAACCAGCAAAACCAGGGCGGAAAGACTCGAGAAATTTTACCATGAGCATCCAGAGCATCCATGAGCGCCCTTTCAAGCCGCATTTTATCTTGTTTTCCACTTCCTGGCGCAACAGCCGCTGGTGCAAAGTGATGTAAATGTAAAGCGTGTAAAGTGATGTAAAGTGTACATTTACGAAATCCGTGGCTTCTTTTGTAATGACTATTATTGTCATTGTTGCAATCTGAATTAATTGTATAAGAAGTTGCTCACTGCTTTCAATCCATAGGGTTCAGTGGGCAGTCTCGGCCACATGTCACGGGCTCGCTCCATCAAGCCGAAAACTGTTGGCCAAGGAGTTCTCAACGATGCAATGGATTCTTGCGTGTTGTTTGCATATTGCAAAATCTGCACGGAGGCTCATGGCCTTGGAGCCAAACAAGCCCTCCTAGAGAGCAACTTTTTCGATGTTGATTGGGTGAAGCCCTCTCTGAGTCCTTACACTGTACCTATCTGTACCTTATGTTCCAGTTGCTCGGTTCTGCTTTGATACTTTGCCTCCATGAGTGGCTGAGTGGCAGGCCCACCCAGAAAGGCAGCCTCCGCGAGCAAGGCAATTGGGTTGCATTGTTTGGACAGTGGCTAGAAGGGTAACGTTTGGTGTGAAAACACAAGGCTCAATCAGCTGTGCAATAGTGGATAGTTGAATTGAATTTGTAGTAGTAAGTACCATGTAGTGCCTTGCTGCTTCTCAGAAGTTGGATGAAGGCACTCGTTTGCATCTGCGTTTGCCTTTTTCATAGATCGGGATATTATATAGATCTGGCATGTACTATCATTGAATTATCATATAACATAGAAATCATAGAATAAGGAGCATCACTTCAAGGACGAGCCCCGGTCAACAAGAGAAAGGCACAGATATCACATAGAGTAAGATACAATCAGTTGCAGATTTGCTTCCTGTGGCGGGGCCTCAGGTAGGCCTTGCGGATCCTTGCGGCATTTCATGGAGCATCAGCAATAATTTACATGAAGAAGGTATACACGCAATATCACGCAATTATATACATGTATATGTATACATATATGTATACAGTAGATACACATATAATCAAAGATATGCACAATTTATACATACACACATATATTATATAATCATACACGCGCACACACACACACACGCACACACACATATATATATATATGCGTGTTGGCAAGCGTTTGTGCAGATTGTGATGTCACTACACTTCTGTTTCTCTTGGCTTGAGCAATGAATTCGATCATGCCAAGACATGGTGCCAACTTGGGAAGGCATGTCCGGATGGCAGGGTGTTGAGCACAAGGTAGGCACGCGACGCACGCGACGTTTTGCTATAAGAGTGGTGGCTGGAGCCCAGCAGCCAACTTCTTGGGGGCAACACGCTTCCTTTGGTTTTTACCTGGTGAGGTTTGTCCCTGATTTTACTTCAGTTGTCGTTGCTAACCCCCGTGTTACCAGCGTGGGAGAAAACGATGATTTTGATATGATATATGTGGGGTGGGGTGGGGTGTGGCAATAGCGTTTAATTAATTGCACTTGCACCGTAGGTCATGCTACAATACTGGACGTTCTCTTGCACTTGCACCATCACGTCACGCTACGTTACTGGAAGTTTTCTTGCACTTTCACCATCATGTCATGCCATTCTACTGGACGTTCTCTTGCACTTGCACCATCACCTCTACTACATTACTGGAAGTTTTCTTGCACTTTCACCATCATGTCATGCCATTCTACTGGACGTTATCTTGCACTTGCACCATCACCTCTACTACATTACTGGAAGTTTTCTTGCACTTGCACCATCACGCCATGCTACGCTACTGGACGTTCTCTTGCACTTGCACCATCACGTCACGCTACGTTACTGGAAGTTTTCTTGCACTTTCATCACATCATGTCATGCCATTCTACTGGACGTTATCTTGCACTTGCACCATCACGTCACGCTACGCTACTGGACGTTCTCTTGCACTTGCACCATCACGTCACGCTACGTTACTGGAAGTTTTCTTGCACTTGCACCATCACCTCTACTACATTACTGGACTTTTTCTTGCACTTTCACATCACGTCATGCTATGCTAGTGGGCGTTTTCTTGCACTTTCACATCACGTCATGTTGTTGGGATTACTATCAGTAATGAAATCCCAAGCAGATCAGTACAAAGGGTTCAAAGACCACACTCTTGAATGGAGACTTGTGGAGTTGGATTTACCAGTGGCAATGGCGCTGCAACAATCTCCACAACCTCTGGCAAATGGTGTGCCTCAGGTCATGCGCCACATGTGATAACGTTGTAACAGAAGGCGTCAAATCCTGCAGGACAAAAAAACGCGGCGCCAGTAACGACAACGTTGCCTTGTTTCTGGCATGTTTTCAACACAATCGTAAGTTCGCCACAATGCCTGTGTTCCTATAGAAATTACTTGTATAGCTCAGTGCCAAGAACCGCTTATCAGGAATACCCCATGAATACCCCTTATTCCTATAGTTTCTACACTGGTTGTCCTGGCCTGTCCGGCATGACCTTGCGCATTTGCAGTTGCAGCCATCAGCCCGGAAGATGCGGTGGTGTCGCTTGCACGCAGTAATCAGCTGCACACCTACTAGCACGAATCAACAGAAGGCTGACCCTCACGCAAGCTACATGCAGGGCGGCAGTAAACCAAACCAGATGGTTCAGCGCCAACATGGTGCCAACTTGGGAAGGCATGTCCGGACGGCACGGTGTTAAGCACAAGGCAGGCACGCATAGGCACGCGACATTTTGCTACAAAAGCGACTTTGGTTGGAGCACGCTTCCGTCACCAAAAGGCCCCGACACGGTATACCGGTATACCTTGTTTTGATCATGGGGTTCAATCAACCGCCCCAAAAGGTAACCCGCCAATGGGGGCTTATGAAGCGCTGACTGATCACCAGGGCTTATTAACGATCTATTCTTAGATTTTTTAGGTTCAGTGGACACTTTGTGCCGGCGTTAGGCCAAACTCAAGCGACAGCTCTCCACCGTGCCGGCCTTGATGTGGGTCAGTCGACAGTAAGAGCATGTATAGGAGTTGTCAACTTATTTTTTCTTATGTTTTCATGATGTTTCGTCCTACGGCCTGACATACTGGTTTTGCAACGTTTTGCTACAATGCCCCGCAGTGTGTCAGCCTGTCATGCAGAATTATGCGCGCTTTGTTGTTCTGCAATTTTGTTGTTTAGTTCGTTGTAATATGTGTTGGTTTGGTGTTGCAGTGTTGCCTGCTTTTGTGATGATTGTTGTGTTTCTTTTGGGTTAATTAAGTGTGTTACAACCTTTTGCTCGTTTCTTCTTTTCGCTATGTGTCATCCAAAGTATTTGGGTGCGTTTAGGTTTAGAATTAGAATGTTGGTATGTGTACGTTTGTTGACGTGCAAATAGTTTGCCTTGGCTCTGGATCATGTATAGTTTTGTCTCCGCACTTCCTTGTCTCTGGGTCTCAGTTGCATGTTTCCTCCCTTCGTTTCTGATGCAAGCCACTGACACAAAATGTTTCTACTATTTTCTACTTGTTTTTTATATTTTGTTGATGTGCTGAGTCCTATGTTGTGATTTCTTTGATTTAGGGATATGTTTCTACATGTTTCTACACTCTGCCTGCCCATTTGAGTGTCAACTCTCTGTTCAACAACGCATTTGCATAGTTGTGTTTGTGGTTGCAACCTGGCGGCTGATCAATAGGAATTTCAGGAACCTAAAATCAAGGCGCCTACCATATACAAGACCTATATAAGGCCTATGTAAGGGAATATCCCCACAAAATATGCCCTTATACGGTACAGTACCTCTATTTTAGGATCCTGAAATTCCCATTGAGCTGAGGTCATGCGCAAAATCGAAGAGGCGGAAGCAGCTCTTGAAAAGGCAACGCCAACGTCAACGGCTGCCTTTGAAGTACACTTGGGTTGCGATTGTTTTTTCTCTCATTGATTGAACTCACAGAACTGATGTTGCCTTTTCGATTCCTCCGTGCACGGGCTGAAAAGGATGGAAAAAACCTCATTTTTCCATGTTGTTCCATTCGTTGATCAGGCTGGCGAAGCGTTGAATGAAGAATACAATGATGAGCTTTGCCAAGCAGAGTTGACGGGGCATCACACCAAGGGTACCAAGGCACGGCATTTCTATTTAGAATAATTATGATTAATTATAATTATAATATAGATGATCATAAATTAAAAATGCATATAATATAGTTGCAGTGGTGTTGTTACATGAAAACTGTACAAGTTTTGTGTTATTGTAGTATTTCTCAATTGGGGTGACCGCAAAGGGAGGTTGACGCCTAGACGACTTGGGCAGTCAATGACTTCTGCTCTTGGATTACGTGGACTTACTTGATCTAAAATAGTCGGTTTCTCCTAAGGTATAGGTAATTTATGGTAATTTGGGACATGCCCACATGCAGCTGCAAGCCCTTCGGCCCGAGATGGCATCTCTTGCGCTCCCTGAAACAGCACACTGAGGATACTTTGAAAGGGTATGAGGCCGCGACCTCCGAAGTGGAAACCTGCCATAGAGCTTGATTTTTTGGGTGTATTTTGTGACAACTCAGATCAATGAGGATAATGAGATATAATGAGGCTTGAAACCAACATCATCATAAGACTATTAGATCAACACAAGGTTGGTTGAAATCATGATTCCTACCTGTGCCTACAGGGATCCTTACACATTGATCATCATTGATCAGCTGAATTGATTTTTGACGATTTTTGCATACCGTGACCATGTATATCTGAATGTAGAGTGAATGCATTTTTCTTTCTATGTGGCTTGAAACTAGCCGACAGACTCAGCTGGTGCTTCTTGCTGAGGACAAGCTCTACGAGTCAATGCAGCTCTTAGAAGATGAACTGGCCATGGCGTGAGCGCCAGGATGCACCAGGCAAATGGAAACCGGATGCAGATGATGTGATATGATGGACAGTTCGAAAGAAGAATCAATGCTGAGCTCTGCTGTATTGATAGTTCTCCCATCGTCTCCCGAGAATCCCGCAGGTTTCATGCACAGGAATTAATTGACTGCCCCCCAAATATGAGGCTCTAATATTTAATAGTCGATCAGTGGCATGGGTATCTGAAGCTTGGTCCCCTGGATACCTCAAGTGTTGGTGACTTTGTTTATTTACTGTAATATACGGTCATTAAAACTAATAATTGATTACAGTGCCTAGTCAGAGTCAAGCTGTCCAAACCATCCCAACTCCAGAATGAATCGCTGCCAAGCTGTAGTCCCTGAGCAGCCCCTGCCAGGTCACTGTTTTCGAGAACCTCCAGCTGGTATTGATCAGCCTGGGGTCGTTTTAAGGTAGAGGGAAAAGAAAAGACTGGTGGTCAGAGATGCCCAAAACCTTGGCTTGACATTGGCCGTCTTTGGCCGTCTTTTCTGGACTTTTCAGGCTCTGAATCCGTGAGCCTCACCAAATTATGCAGCCAGTCCTTACAGCACATCTTCCGCAAAATGCGGAGAAAGGTTGATATTTTCGACTTGGCAGACAGACCCAGCGAGAAGTGCAATGCATGATGCACGGTCTGACAAAACTGAGCGGAGCTCCTTGTTTGCCAGCCTTCTCTGCGAAGATGCCCAGGTTTTAACCTGATTTTGCTCTCAAACTGGGTCTAAGATCTGGTATAAGCAAGGAGAGAGAGAGAGAGAGTCCAGCCGAATGAAACGGGATTCTCAACAATATTAACAATACAATCATTTGGAATCTTTGTTACTAAGATCCTGCTTAGTTTATCTGATCTTGTATGTACTGTATATTATGTACATTACTGTGTATATGTAGGAGCACCTATAATAGACATCATATTCATACGATTACATGTGTAAGCCACGACGCTGAAAGGTTTAGTGCCTTGAAGTGCAACCGATGTCCAGTACAATTGCTTACTGCAAAGCTGAGGTGCATGAAAGATGTGCACTGGGCAGCGTTTCATGGTATTGCTGGCACCTCAGAATAGCAGGATAGACTCTTTGACTTTTTGGGGCAGCACTTGGTCACAGAGGCACGGTTTGACACAAAAAGATGTTTGAACTTGTTTGATGGCTTGATGGGGCTTGTAGTCTACTGATGTCTACTGTAGGTGGAGAACCCGGAATGGTATCCGGAACTTCGAACCGGTGCTCCCCTGAAGGACGGGCAAATTGTTTCATTTGTTTCTGTTTTTACGGGAGTACTATAATGTATTCCCCATACCTCCCTGTAAAGTAGTGTCTGTTGTCCATATGTTATTTACCATTGACTTTATGGCTCAAGACAAAAATAAGTGCGTTGCTTCCTGGTTGATCGTGGCTGTGTTGCCTATATAAATAGGTTATCAGCCGTATCGCCGGATACGTTCCCTTTTGTAACTAAATGTCTGCCCCCTCTGGAAAACCATCTCCGGAGGGCCCGCGCAATTCCGGGAATCCGCAAGCCATGGCTATTCGGGATGCAGACGATCGCCAGACTGAAGTTGACACGACGAGTCACATTACCTCTCAGACTCCTTCGGAACGCTCTCGGAGTGACAAACGTGAAGTCAGAGCCCCGCTCCCACCAGGCGCTGTTATGCCCCAGAGTGGAGCACCAAGGTTTTCGCACCGTGGCTATGATTATCACGCATCCCGGGAGGGCATGCCTGCCGGCTCACATCATGTACAGTCGAACAAGCTTGAGGTTCACCATCATGAGATGACCGAAGTAAACAACACCATGAACCTTCAGCAAGTCCAAAAGAACGAAGTGTACGTGAACGCACATGACCCTGCAATTACACAGATGGTTGAGCAGGTTGCTGAGGTACGCCATCGAGAGGCCATGGCCAACACAGAGAGCATGATGCAATCGATGGTGTCCGAAATGAGTGGCAGGTTCCATGCAGAAGAACAAGCTGCGAGTGCCCGGATGCAACAGATGATGTTGCTCGCAGAGAGTCGGGAGAATCAATTCCGTGAAGAACTGGCTCAACAAGGGGAAATGTACAAAAGGGTTTTAGACGGAAATGCCAGACAGTCGAATGCAACGAAGGAACAACAATTCCAATCGCTCAGGGATCATTATGAACGCCAGGATGAACACCGTAAGATGCAGATGTCCCAACTTGAATCCATCATCAAGCAACAAAGTGAGCAAATAAAGGCCCAACAGTTGCAAACCGAATCCATGAACATGAGGATGAGTAAACTCCTTGACACAATAGGCCCAATGCCGATTCCAATTGTCCAAACCGCCACTGCCGTCATACCGCCGTCCACTGAGGTCAAGTACTCAGCACCGTTGCCGTCATTTGCGTCAGCAAGTGCACCCAAACCAGCGGAACCCAACCAAGATATATGGGAAATGCTTGACCCGGAAGGAAATGCACCAGTGGATAATAAGGATCCTGTCTCTGAGATAACCGGTCTTAGGTCCCCAACGTATCCCCCAACAAGTGTTGCACCATCGGATGCCGGTGGAAAGCCACCAGGACCTGACCCTCCAGATGATGACAAGGACTCACAGGCAGATCGCGACAGCAGGCGTGGTAAGGACAATCGTGGGAAGAAGCCCCCTCCGGGGAGCCGACGCCCACCGGGAGGTGGGCCTGGGGACGGTGATGATGATGATGGAGACGGGGATGGGTACAACTCTGATGATAGTGACCATCGATTCATCCGTCGCATGAGAGCCATGTTCGGCAGTTCCAGGGATCAGTCACATGAAAAGAACAAGGTCAAAGAAGCCGACACTGTGAAAGTTCCAGCTTTTCCCCATGCGGAGTCATACAGAAATTGGAGGATTCGCACAAGGGAAGCTGTAATGTCAGCGTCTACTGACCCTGATAAAGCATTTGATTGGATAAGTGAGACCTGGAAAGAAGGCCAAACAATTGGAACTCTCCGTGAAGTAGGCAAGTTCACCACACTGGATGCCAAGTTACTGTCCGCGCTCACCAATATTCTCACAGGTGATTTTGCAAGAAAGGTTGACACTTACAAAGAGACAGAAGCAACAAATCATCGTTACGTGAGGGGCCGTCAAGTACTGTTTATGATGCATGAACATTTCAGTACAAACATCAAGCATGGGGCGACCTACTCACTACAGGATTTGTTCAGTGTCAAACTTAAGGGTGACAACCTACGCGGATTTATCAGCAATTGGGATCAAGTGATGGCTGGTATTCCCAAGATTCCTGAGATTAGCATTCTGGAGACTCTGTTCTTTAACCAAGTCAAAACCAGTAAAGCAATAGCACACGACTTGCAGGAATATCATCGTGCTGAGGATGGAACCGAAAAGAAGTCCTACGATTTCCTAGTGACAGCAGTTCGCCGCTACTTGGATAGGGAGCGACTCGAATCCAATCGTGAACGAGTTGCCAGGACCCTCGGTGCCTCGTCGTCCAGCGCAGCTCCGGCTGTGGGTGAGAAGACTGGGTACATTCCAAAGGGATACTGTGTCAAATGGAATAAAGGGACCTGCACGAATGATGCCTGCCCATTCAAACATGAAAAGTCTCCACCAAAGAAAGACAGAAGTCAATCACGACCCTCATCCGACCGTGGCAGATCGTCGTCAAGGGGTAAGAATGACAAGAGCAAGAAGAAACAGCCGTGCAAGTTTTGGAAACAGGGAAGATGCAACAGAGGCAATGACTGTAGGTTCAGTCACGAGGGTAAGCAAATCAAGTCTCCTCGTGCTGCCACTCCTGCCAGGCCTTCGTCCAATGACTCGAAAGGATCCAGACGGAGGAACAGCAGAAGTCCAGGAAAAGGCAGGGACCGCTCGCCAAAGCAGAAGGGATCAAGGAGTCCCAGGAATAGCCGCTCCCCAAAGGGGAATAGAGGCAAGCCTGACACTCCCAAAGCTTCCCCAGCAGCCGTCTGCCTGATTGCCTCGATGTTAGCATCCGTGTCCAATGCATGCCTGATGCCACCCATTGACGTGATCAGTTGCCCAGCAGTGACATTCGACACTAATCACGATGTGTATCAAGTCATTGCCAAGGGGGACCTTGAGCCTATCAACCCAGCTTCAAGGAGATACAAGAAAACTTTTCCTATCAACTATCCATTTGATTTTGACCGAAGAGACGTAGAGGACGCATGTTTGTCGGCGAACATGTTGGCAGGAGCAGTCAAGAATTCGTTAATGAACAATGTCTGCAAATGCAACTATGAATGTGACACCATGTTTGGTTGTGATCACTGTATTCCAAAGGAAATAGTTGCAATGCCTGCCAAATCCGAGGAGTACGTTGATGGATGTTTCGAAGCCTCTATCGATTGGATTGTTGATACCGGTAGTGCACAAGATTTACTCACTGATCACCATGTGCCGGACCATTATGGTTATTTTTCCGATAATCCAATCCGTCTCATCACTGCAAATGGGGAAAGTTCATCTATGAAGCAGGGCAAGGTGAAAGTCCCAGAGCTCAATGCTACAGTATCACCGTACCTAGTGCAAAGTTCACCTCCTGTTTTATCAGTTGGTCTCAGGTGCGTTGAGGATGGGTTTGACTTCGTGTGGAGGGGCTCCAAGAATGAGAAGCCGAAATTAGTTTCACCTGATGGGAAGGTCATTGAACTTGAAGTCAGAGACTATGTCCCATATCTATGTTCCAAATCAAATCAACCAAGTGTGTCCACAGTGGCAAAATCCAGAAATAATGGTTCTCCCATGAAGAGAGTTAAAGTGATGGCTAGTTCATCAGGGTCCGAGTCAGGCTTAATAGAAGAGGAGGATTCTCCCCCGTCACCAGATCTTTACGACGAAGAATATGAAGATGACGAACCTGCAGTCGTAGGTGGTAATTCATCAAAGCTTGACGATGACCTTGTACCCGACATCTCAGGCGATCCCGGTGCTGATGCGCCCTCCGATGAAGAAGGCATTGCACCAGCTGACCGGGAGGTCCAGCCTGATGACGTTGATGATTCAAGGGATGAAGTCCGTCGTGACCCGGAAATGGAAAGACGTAGGGAGAGGGGTAAGGCCGCACTCAAGGCTGAAGCTAAGAGCAAACGACACATGATTACCCATATTCCCAAGAATCCATACTGTGATGTCTGTACAAAGGCCAAGATGTACAAGCCACCCGGTTACTCTAAAGGAGGATCATCCATGGTCGATGCAAAGAAGTTTGGGGATCATGTCACAGGTGACTACCTTATTGCCAAATCGGATCCGGAAACTGGTGTTGATGGAGATAGGGTCGCAATGGTATTTAAGGATGTTGCCACTGATTTTCGATATGTTTACCCCGTTGCACGCCGTGACACTTCCAACACCACTCTGGCAATGAAACATTTCGTTGATGACTTGGAGAAAATTAGAATCTTTTACAGTGATAATGCCCCTGAAATTGTAGCAACTATGAGAGCTATGAAGATCAGGCATCAAATCAGTAAAGATTACATTTCAACATCCAATGCCATTGCCGAACGAGCCGTGCGATCAACGTTGGAAGGAACGCGTGCTAATTTACTTCAAGCTGGACTTCACCACGGATATTGGCCTTATGCTGCCAGACATTGGTGCATCATGCATGACACTGCACCAGATGGGACTGGAAAGGACACACCATGGAAACTGAGGTTTGGGACAGACTTCGAAGGACCACTTATCCCGTTTGGATGTAAGGTAGACTATTGGACTGGACCTCGGAAGAAGCCAAAGAAACAGATGAAGTTCGAACCGACCACTGAACCTGGTATCTTCCTAGGGTATGTAATCCATCCCGGCTTCCATTGGAGAAATGAATTTGCAGTAGCTTCTCTAAAACAAATCAATGATGCAGATTTTGACCAATCCGTCACTGTATTGAGGGTGTTAAAGGTCTCTGTACCTGAGAAGATTGAGTTTCCCTGTCGCAAACGTGCCGATGCCATCCGAGACGGTAGCTTGAAACCAAACCAGCTGTGTGATGAGCAGGATGCATTACCGCCACCGGAGGAGCAAGATGCTCAGCCTGTGCGGGAGCCAGGCCCAGTCAAAAGATCAATCACTGACATTGAAGCTGGACAGCCTGCACAACAATCCAGTGCATCCGCCGTTTATCACCAGGGATGGTTGGAATTCTTCAAGCATGTTGACCACAAGGAAGCATGGTACGAATATGCCAATTGCAAAGTGAATGTTCGGATCATCGACAATCAGTGTATAGGTCCATCTCCCGACTTTGATGCAATCGACTTTCCTTTTCGAACAACATGCATTAAAGATGATGAATCATGGCATGTCCACGAAGAAAACTTGAAGATTGATCCTCCGGTCGAAGATCTTGAAAAGGACATTGAAGTTCATGAGGTAATTGTCACAATATTCTCAAAAGAACCGATCGACCTGAGGAGCCGTGTGGACGAGCCCGTCAGAGGAGCTGTACCTGAGGCCGAAGTCGAGGTAATCAATCCGATCACAGGGGAACTTGAGAGAATCAGAACTAATGACCCCTCATTCTATGACGCAGGTGGGTTTAAAGCAAGAAAGTACAAGAATTCAAGTAAGCCAAAGGACATCCCTCCATTTGTATGGCAAGCAATGTCTCAGAAAGAAAGAAGAGCATCGATTGCAGATGAGCAACGGAAATTGGCCCTGGAAGAAAAGGAAAAGAAACGCGCCAGAAGGGTGAAAGCTGTACCCATGATCGGAACTCTCAAGGAATCACCGAATGAATTGGAAGAAAGTTTATCCTACGAATTCATCCCAGCTATGCCTGTTTGCCAGATGAACCCTCAAAAGCATCGAGTTAAGTGTATTAGGCTTGGAATCCAATCTGGGGAGAAAGCCGTTAACACTTTGGTGGCTAGGCCAGTGGGGAAAAAGGAAATCAGAGCCAATCCCAAAGCCCAGCAAGCCTTAGATGTAGAGTGGGACAAACTGGTAAAGAAGAAGGCCTGGCAATATGAAACAGTGGCCGAATGGAAGGTCATTGCCGACAAAGCCAAGAAGACTGGGAAGAAGGTCCATGTAGGAAAGGTCTTTGAGATTTGCGTTGAAAAGGGAAGTGAATTACCCGAAGGAGATAAACTCCGAAAATTCAAAGGAAGAACAGTATTTCAAGGCAACAATGTAAAGGACGAAAGTGCCGATGTTGCCCTGTTCTCGGAATTAGGATCTTCGCCTGCCACCATGGAAGCTGGCAAAGCAGTAGATGCCTACGGAGCTCAACCGGGATTCATAACCCAACAAAATGACGGAGTACAAGCTTACACTCAAGCCTTATGGAAGGGCGTGGAGACGTGGGTGGAATTGCCACCCGATCGATGGCCCAAAGAGTGGCATGGTAAGTTCATTAGACCAGTTGTATTGCTTCGCATCGCTCTTTACGGTCACCCCGACTCGGGGGGACTCTGGGAACAGTACTGTGAAGCCATGTTGAAACTAGTGGGCTTTATCATGCCAGACCCGGAAGGGTGGCCTTCGGTGTTTTTCCATCCAGAGCTCAAATTGTTGCTTGTCGTGTATGTTGACGATTTTAAGATGTCCGGTCCCAAAGAAAACATGTCAAAGGGATGGAGTTTGATTGCATCAAAGATTGACATGGACACTCCCGGGGAAGCCAATAGATATCTTGGATGCGACCATGTAGCTCAACACAACGTAAAGCTCAAGGTCGAGGATCACCCTTATGCTCATGTCTTTGACAAGTCACTGGCCGATCCGGCCGCGCCTGCCGCCGCCGCGTGCCACAGGACTCAGGATTTCTGGGAGCTCGACACCGTCAACGATGTCTACATGAGACACCATATGCAGCCAAGGAAGAAACTATTTTTGCCCGATGAAGAAGTGGTTAAGTCATGCCAACTAGCCCCATTTAGATTCACGAATGCAATCCCATGTAACAACAATGGAAATGAAGTTGAGCAATGGGACACTATTGGAATTGGATCCAACGTGAACAAAGGGGGTAGTCTTAATGATTCATGGGTTGGCACGACATACTTCTTCCCAACATCATGCAAAGATCCAAAGGCTGCCATGGCCACCATCAAGAGGGACAAGTCCGGAGCCAAAAAGAAAGCTAGAGCGGAAGGGTTTTCCTATATGGACCAACTGTATGAAAACCAACCCTGCATGCAAAAGCCTGTGACTACATTCACATATGATATGGAGCCTTTCCTCAAATCATGTGTTGAACGTTACATTTCACTTGCTGGCAGGGATGCCAAGCCTTTGAAACAAGTTTCCACACCATTTCATGAAGAAAGAATTCCACGGCCCATTGCCGATGAGAAGGAAACCAAAGGCGTATTGGCTCCAATAGCCGCAAGGGTCCTTATGAAAGTGCTATTTGCAGCCAGGATGGCACGATTCGACTTGCTGCGCGCCGTCCAAGGCCTAGCAGCTCGTGTGACAAAATGGAGTGCAGAATGCGATAAGGCACTGCACAGACTTATTTGTTACATTAATTCCACCCTGGATCACAAGCAAAGGGCTTTCATAGGGGACAAGGTCAGTGAATGTAGGCTTTGGCTGTTTGCTGACGCAGACCATGCAGGGGAGTACGACAATCGATCCACCAGTGGTTGTTTGTTAGTTCTAGTTGGACCCAACACCTACTTCCCGCTCACAGCATTCAGTAAGAAACAAACTGCCGTTGCAATGTCAAGCACCGAAAGTGAAGTTGTCAGTGCAAACGTATCCCTCAGAGCTGTCGGTCTACCTTCCTCCGGTTTGTGGGCATACCTCCAGAACGCGGGGGGGGAGAGAGCACCGAAAGACAGCATACCGGGAGGTTTGCCAAGGCATGACATTGAAACCCAAAAAGAATCCAATGGGGAATACTGGCAATTCATGAGAAGTAGAAGATTGCTCGTCCGAGTCCACACAAAACCAAGGTCACATTTGTTCACACCCATTGACATGTCCAAGTCACCCATTAACCTTAAGCGTATCGGATGTGCTCGAACCACCGTGATGCTAAAGGACGGAATGGTTGACTTCATGCAGGACAATTGGAAGGTCAAAGTTGACTACCCGATCAACGGGGAGTGGATCGGCAAGACTTTCTTCAGGGTCTATGGTCCCTACGAGTCCGACTACAACATCGAATCGGTCGAAATCCGTGAAGCCATCACCGACTACGAGTTCGTAGGACGTGAGAAAGAGGGAGAATGTATGATCTCAATGTTTTCCCCACGGTCAATAAAAGGCGTTTTTGTAGAGGACAATCAGGCCACCATTAGAATCCTTGAGAACGGAAAATCACCCACTTTCCGGCATACAGACAAAACACAGCGAGTTAACCTATCTTGGCTGGAGGAACAGTTTAAAAGAAGGTGGTATAAGCTAGTCCATGGTCCAAGCATGCTTCAAGCTGCAGACATTCTCACGAAACCATTTGTTAATGCAGAGAAATGGAAACTAGCTGTCAAACTTCTTGCATTGACCCCCACCAAGAAGGTTACCCCACAGAAAGCTTTGGCGTCGGCGTCGGAGGCCATCACACCTCCAGTTATTGCTGCACCAAGCACGGGGGGACCCGCTGCCAAGTCTGATACCAAGAGACTGATCGTTGAAGTTTGCTGTCATCCAGAGTCCAAACTCAGCCAAACCAACCGAAAGTGGTCTGAAGGTTGTGAAGTACTACAGTTCACTGAAGAATTTGATCTTAACGAAGTCGAAAACCAAATGAGGATTGCAGAGTACGTCAACTCTTTCAAAGGTGATGTGAAACCATTTATATGGATCAGCCTACCGTGCACGGGGGGTACACCATGGACGTATATCAACATGAAAAACCCCAGTGCACGTGAAAAGGTGTTGAAACATGTCAGAGAGTTTGACCGACTTTGGATTTCCTTGAAATCGTTTCTTCGGATGTTCCAGGAGGATCTAAGTTCAAAGTTACTTGTTGCCCGCCGAGCTAACATAGCCACGGTGGCCTGCACTCCCGTGGCTATGTAAACTTGGTATCCGCAGACCCGTGGTTGTGTTAACTTGCTAAGTTAAGACCTTGCAAAGTCAAAGCATGGTTGCCTTTGCATCTCTGCCATTTTGAAAGGTTCATTGACTTCTCCAGAAACCTTTAACTTGCAAATCTAAGACCTCCCAAAGTCAAGCACCATGGTAGCCTTTGTTTCTCTGCCATTTGGCAATGATTGACTTCTCCAAAAACCTCTGTACTTGAGGTAGCGCTAGTGTCAGCCAAAAAAACACGCACTATATATATATGTGTGTAATCATACATATTACATACATATATGTGTATGATATATATATATATATTCATTTATTTGTTCAAACAAACACATGTAGTCTAAAGGGTTGTATATATATATATTAAATTTATATAAGTACATGGGGGGCTCCCCTGGTAGAGGCGGTGATTTAATATAGTTTTATTTCCCTGAAAGATTTGGTGATTTTCCCCATCACTCAAATATTGGCTATTATAATCCCTTATAATCATCAACCAATAGTGATTTTGAAGAGGGCTCATGTCATTACCACAAAACACCCACAATTTAACATAATCTTGTTCCCGCAATTTTCTTAAGGCCAAAACCACAAACAACCTACAACTTATATACTATATTGTCTCCCTGGTAGATTTAGTAATTTGACCATTTTGGTGTTTTCATTATACTTGTTAGTTATTAAGAGGGTTTTCCTATTGTGTCACTACAATCACCAAAAAATATTTAACACAATCTAACCATCAATCAACAGAGGTTTTGAACACGGGTCATGCCATTACCAACCACGGGTTCAACATAGCAACAAAATGAACTACAACATGTTTTACAATGTTGTGATGCCATCCGCAAGGATTATGGGAATTGCAATTCCGTTATGGAAGATGGCCCCATTTACCTATCCAAAAAAACACATTTAATCTGATTGTGTTTCCCTGGTAGATTTGTCAATGATCCATGCTGTTACCACTAATATATATATATAGGGGGTTAAATAACCCTTTTAGGGGGTTAAATAACCCTTTTAGGGGGTTAAATAACCCTTTTAGGGTTTGATGAGAACAACCGGGTTGACCCAAGGATTTTCTCTTTCGATTACCGAGTGTCGGTGAAACTCGCCGCCGCAGGTTGGGAATCCCAAATGACATCGCAGCATGGCATTGCCAACCCCTTCAGAGGTTTCTCGATTTTTACTGGGCTATCAAGTCTCAATTCAAAAAATGTGGAAAACCCAATGATAAACCATCCCCAGTAAAGGTTAAGTACTGGAATTCCCATTATCTGAGATCACCTAATGGATGATTAAGGGGATGGTTTTCCCTTGGGTTTACCACATACAAGGGGAACAATGCAAAACCCGTAGAATTGATAATCAGTTGGTATCAGTTGGTCCCAAGTACTACAGGAAGGTCCAAAACTTTTTCAGGTGGTTGGTTTTAACCTATCAACTTCGAGCCATGCCAATGCGTTATAGCCTTGCTGCTCTGATGGCAATTTGGGTGATGCCCTGTGCTGACCATTGCAGGCCAGAATTCGGGAGCGCTGTGGATGCCATTTTGTTTTGACGAATTGGAGCGAGAGTACGATCCTTGAAACCATTTTTCAACATGGTGGCCACATTTTGGAAATCGATTACCATACTCTAAGCTATCAAGGCCCCAAATATATGGCCACAAAAAGTTGCAAACCGCTTATTAGAGATCGGTGCACCTTCAACTCATGATGGTGTATATATATATATACTGTTGAGTAACGCAAAAATATCTATATTGTATATATATATATAGTGCTTATTGTATTTATATCTCCATCCACTTTGGCAGCAACGCATTCGGGAACCCATGCGCTCATGAAGATTCTCGATCTTGCGACATCCAATCCTCAGGGGCCATCAATATTGACCAAGTTGGGACAGTTTCAGGTTGGGATGTATATGGGCTTGACACATCAATGATATTCTAGTGAGATGGTACAAGCATGGTTGAATCAATGCCATGTAGTGCAAACCCAATCTTTTAGAAATAGCATGCGTTCATCGAAATTTAATTGGGGTTGAATTTCATCCATAATGAATTTACAAGGATTTTGGCTCTGACAGGTTTGCGCAGTGGATCAGTGGATCGCTTGTTTAGCCCCGATCATGATCCTATCGCCCCCATGTTTAACTTTCTCTGCGCCGTGTCAGTCACGGCCCCTGGCAGCATGGAAGACTTGGTGGGACCCTGAATTGCCAAAGGCCATAGCTGAGTCCCTCAATTCCCATATCGACCCATTGCAGCTTCCAGGGAAGGGGTGTTTGCTGGCAAATTCACATTTCAATGGAAATTCGCTGAAAGATCCCCATACAGCGAATGTCAGTGAAGCCATGCTCTTAAAGTACCCTGAAAACCGGCAGCCATCGGGGTATCTTTTGGGAGACTCAGTGATGCACCTCGATGTGTTGTGGAATGGCTCACTTCTAGGAGGTGTTCAAGATTCACCCCTCAAAGAAAAGAGAAGAGAGAACGCATTGGGGGAAGGTGGCAAATTAAAGAAGTTGCTATCTTATGTGCGTTCTTCGGCATTGAAATCCGAGAATGGCAAGACTCCAGAGATTACATATTTGAAGGGCCTAGCGAACCAACGGCGTCGGGAGAAAACAACATCGCCGGCATCACCAAGTGCTAGCAGCCCCAGAAGTTTCTATAGCGGGACCACGATGATTTTGGGGTACCTAGACTCACATTCAGGAAGCCTTATATATTTGTTGAATTTTTTAGTGTTTAAATACAACAAGGTAGGTGGCAATAATATCATTCAATAAACGCACTATCAGTTGTATATGTTGGTTGTTTATTGGGCCAAAAAAGTCTGAGCAGCCCCCATCTGGTGGTGATCTAAGGCAAGATGCAGACGAGTCTCCACAGAGCATCGAGAGTGACAACGGCAATGAGATCTTTGAGCAGACGATGGCGCTCCTTGGGTTGCCAAGCTGCATGTCACAGGCTGCAAGGAATGGGATGACACATGGTATACCTCTACAAGGGAAAGGAAAGAAATTGGAATAAGGTTAGCTAAGTGGGAATAAGCCAACCATCTGGTTTGATTCGATGGTTTATAGCACCCAGGTAATGTAATTGCTTTACCAACACTACCTTGTTTGCCTAGGCTTGATCCTAACCAGCCCTGCAGCCAGTTGCACTTGGCAGAGTTTGCTGAACAAGAGCTTGGGTCTGATTGTGCATATCTCAAGAGCTGGGCCAAAGGTGGAAGCCCAACCACACCGGATGTTCCAATGGACTCGGCTCCACCCAAGGACCAAGTTAATGAAACATGACACAATATAGATGAATAATATTGGTGATATATTTCCTGAAGGAAAATTGAATCGCAGTATCTGACATGAACCAGTTCAGGCGCCCTTGATACCCTCATGTTGTCTTTGGTTGATCTAAACACATGCATTCCTGAAGGAGTTGGATCGCGTCTTCAAGACTGAACCTCTTGCGGCGCCTGTTCGCCCAGACATGTTGGTTGAGCTACCGAAGCCCGATGATGCCACTGCAGCAAACCCCCGTGATCAGCACCTCTTGATCGAAACTCAGCTTGGTGAGTTTAGTTCCCCCAAGCCCCTCCAACTGCAAAAACTATATCGGGTGATATGGGGTGCTAATGTTGGATTGATAACATGTACTGATCAAAAGCCATTGTTTCCAGCCCAGGCTTCCAGAAAAGGTGCATGGGTCTTTAGAATGTAGGAAGTTATATCAATAGTTTTATTAACAGATGTTTGGGAAACTTATTGCATGTCTGATTTACCAGAATCTTATTCACATGATCGACACCCTTTACTGACAGTTATGTATAGTTATGTCATGTCGTCCAAAATTTCCCTCTAAACACAATACCAAGAATCATCACGACTCCCGGTGTTTGAGGACTCCAGGAAGCGATCTCGATGTGAAGATGCAGCACCTGTAGAAGCAGGGACCAAAGAGCCAGCCCCTAGCCCAAAGTCTGGATACTTGCATATTGTTCAAAATGTCAAGTGTATATCCAAGATACATGTTTCGTAGCCATGCTTTCGACATGAGGCTGCAAAATCTTTGAAGCCCGGTTCGGAGACACCTTCCCCATCAGTGCCTTGGCTCACCCTGTGGTGGCATTTTGGAAGAATTGTAAACTGGTATACGTAGAATCTAGAGGGCAACCAAAAGCGTTCAATGTGTGTGTGTGTGACAGTGTTCCTGTTGTTTCAGCCCAACATGAGTCAGCTTCCCATGCATCGGCCTTTGGTGAGGCAACTTCGTCGGGAGCAAGTGACCTTGGTGCCATTGATGGTGCTTTGCCAATTCCCCCAGGTCAGGACTTGGGACACATAGCTACGAATCCACCATGTTAAAGAGATACACCCACATTCTGGTGTTTGATTCTGTTGGGGAATAACCCTGAATCTATGTTCATAAACCCTGGAAATCCTCCAAATCAACCTGGGAGGCATGCCTGCATGTGCACTTCCGCAGAGCTTTCGCAAAGGGAAGTTATCTTATACCATCTCTAGCACCAATACTAAAGCTCGAATCGAAGTCCTCCTCAAGCAGCGTGCATTTCGCATCGTGAAGATTGGGGAGAAAGATGGCTGCTATGGCCAAGAACAAAATGGTTTTAAGGGTTTTGTTTTACCGCTAAAAGTGCTGGGGTGAATCAGCTATCTACCAATAATCATATTCTGGTTTCAAAAAAAAGACAACACTGGAATTCAGACAGCACCCAAAGTCCAGACTTTTATCTACTTTTAACATGTATGAGTGTCCCGGCTTTTATCTACTTTTCAATATCGAAGATTTGGATTCCCCACATGACACCCCTATGTTTCCCTAAGGAAAGCAAGTGTGCGAGAAGCCACCTGTGGCACAGAGACCTTGGATGGGAAACATTCAGATCGCTTGGGACGAAATTTGCAAGGATGCTGGCTGGTCTTGAAATGTTTTGCAGTCTATAGGGCTACTTAGGATTTAGGTCTTGAAATGTCAAATTTAATTGGGCGTGTCCCATGCTTAAGCAAAAGCGTGGAAATTCATGAACATGCTGGGTACCGCTGCTAGCTGCGTTGATGGTGGGCGCAGTTGCTGTGAAAATTGATCGGCTGCGTGTCGGTTGTTTGTGGCTGGTTCGGTGTTGTGTCCTTGGTCGTTGCTCTCGCTTGCAGTTGTGCTTGTAGTTGGTGATTGAGTTGCGCTTGCTATTTTTGTAGCTTTTTGAGCTGCTGCAACACCTGTGATCGCTAGCTTGGCTGATTGCTTTTGCCATGGTACTCCATCGCTTGAAGCCTGGAAAGGAAGAAATGAAGAAAACAACCAAAGCAATTGCCAAGACAAACAGGAACCTGAAGAAGCAGCAGGGTCATGAGAAGGATGATGCTAGCCTTGCCCGCCCAGTGGTTGGTATTGCCCGGTCCTTGACAAAGTCACGGCTTGGAAGTGCTGCTGCGGAACAGGTCAGGGGTTGGGAAAAGGTTCTGCATGTGAATGTATATACATATGTGCCCTATCCCTTTGGATATGTTTTTTTGCCTGTCAGATGCGAAAGATGCTCATGCTGTTGGTTGCCGTGGATGCCCCTCGCATCCTGTTGCAGCTCACAAGCCTCATTTTCATGGCCAATGGGGCGATGAAGGAGGACATTGACATGTGTGAGTACTTTGCTGGGCAAATGGCTGTGGCTTGGCTGGTAGTGCCTATGCTTGCATGCTTTGCTAGTAGTGTTGGTGGGTTGTACTGCATATATATGCTTGCATGCTTTGCTAGTACTGTAGTGCTATGGTGGCCCCCTGTTTGTTTCACACACAGCTAGGTTACAAAGTGCTTTGCGCGGGCTGGGTTCAAGTCCGTGCCCTTTGAGATCAACCTGCAGGGGTCTGCTGGTGACATCCTGGACCCAATTGGGCTCCTCTTCATGGTTTGAGTTAAAAGATAGTTTTTATTTTCTCATCCGTAGTTGTGGCTTTAAGATGACTTTTAGTTTCTTACCCATTTGAGTATTTGAGTCTGTGGCTATCCTAGGTTCAGCGTCGCTCTGTGCATGGCGATGCGCATGAAGTTCAATTCCTTCTGCCAAATAGCTACTGTGTGTAGCACGTGGGTGTTCCTGTCAAGATCCCAGTTACTCAGTATCAATTGAAATGAAAACATCTCCAAAAAGTGGTCTGGGTGCAAGGGGTGTTTTTAAAATGATATCCCCATAAATATCGGTGGGGCTCAGATAGTTTGCATACACAAACCTTATCACTGTTTCGGGGTGCAAAGTCTTGTTTAATGGAAATTTTCTCATCAAAAATGAATGGAGGTCAGATGGTGTGCATAGAGAAACCTTATTACCATTTTGGGGTGCAAAGGCATATTTACATATCTATTTTGGAGATACCCGCACATATATATATATAATTATATATATTTGTATGCAAGTGGGGATCAAGTGGTTTGCGCACACAAACCTTATTACTATCTATATATATATATTACATTCGACTCATGAGATATTTTGCATCAGCAAAATAAACGATGAAACCTTCTACCCCCTTGGGGTTGGTGTTGCCTCAGGACCAAGCGCTCCTTATGGAACCCGCTTGGGGACCGACGGGTCCGGGCTGTAGAGGATGCTAATGAACCTTGGCCAGTCAGTGGTAGGGTGGCGTGCACCTGTGTCGATAAGGGATCTCATAAGTAAACCCAATAAGTCAACCATGAATTGGTTTCCTCCCAAGAAAAAGACACCTTTTCCTGGGTTTTGGGTTGATTGGGTAGCCTTTTTGGAAATGGTACGTGTGTGGTAAACATACTAATCAATATAATCACATCAACCATCCATTAAGGTGTCCTCGTAATCCTGCCTTGTGCTAAGATCATGGTCAGCCGGGTATGCCTCATCCTGTACCTTTTGATGGCAAAGAACATCTTCTACATATATGAACAGCCAGGATCTTCACTCCTATGGGCCCACCCCCGAATGGATGAGTTTCTTCGTGTTTGTGATGCCTTTCGGGGCTGGACTTGGATGGGAGCTTTCGGACATGGCTCCCCAAAGGGGACAACTCTATGGAGTTCCCGGGCATCTGTGAAGAAACTTTGCCGTGCCCTTCCCGACCGTGTTTGGGAAAATGATATGACTAGAAAAACTGTTTTGAGCAGTGGGGCCATATCCGTTAGTGGGGGCAAAGACCTCAAAGCCAGCCAGGCCTACACCCCTGAATATGGATTCAGTACTCTAAGCGTTTGGTTGGCTGAAAAAGAACAGGAAGAACCAGATTTGAGCTCGGTTCACATTCCACCCATCTGGGCATACCTGCCCAAGAAGGACCGCTGGGATGATGCGAACATCACAGAAGTGATGCAGTACCTGACTTTGCGCTGAATGCTGCCCACTTTGCGATGAAGTGATGCATCTGAAGTCCAACTGTGTAAATAGTTTTGGGAACAGTATATCTATATGGATTGTATGTATGTATGTATGTATGTATGCATGTATGCATGTATGCATGTATGCATGTATGCATGTATGCATGTATGCATGTATGCATGCATGTATGCATGCATGTATGCATGCATGTATGTATGTATGTGTCTATCTATTTATGTATGTATGTATGCATTCATGTATGTATGCATGCATGTATGCATGCATGTATGTATGTATGTGTCTATCTATTTATGTTTGTATGTATGTATGTATGTATGCATTCATTTATGTATGCATGCATTTATGTATGTATGTGTCTATCTATTCATGTATGTATGTGTTATGTATATATGAAATGTATGTATGTATGTATGTATGTATGTATGGTATCTATTTCTTGTGCTGGGATGATGCGAAGATCACAGAGTGATGCAGTATTTGCGCTGGATGCTGCCTGAAAAAGGCAACTATTAAATTCGGCTGCTTGGCTACCACAGGTTTCTAGAAGCTTCAACCTGTGGCGTTCTTGGCATCTGAGGTCCAATCAGAAGGCCGTGTAATATATGTATTGGGAAATACATATTATGCTATCTTTCACATGGTTCATTAATATGTATGAATATGGTATCTATATCGTAAATTTGTTATCTTTCACATGGTTCATTCAGATGATGCCAAGATCACAGCAGTGATGCAGGACCTGATGCCTGGAGCAATCAGGCATCAAATTCGAGTATCCAGAATCCTCAACCCCGATCAGAAAATATCCACATGTGATGGGCTGTTTTGTGTTGTATGTATTTATTTGGCACCCCACATGGGACTGGTTCTCTATCTATCTATCTATCTATCTATCTACCAATCTATCTATATCTATATCTATCTGTATCAATATCTATCTATCCATCTTTCTATCTATCTATCTCTCTCTCTCTCTCTCTTCTATCTATCTCTATCTATCTCTATTTCTATCTATCTCTATCTATCTGTATCTATCTATATCTATCTAAAACCATATTTTCCTGGGGAAATATATATTTGAAACCCCCACTCAAGGGAAATATATCTTTCTATATCTATCTATATCTATCTATATCTATCTATCTAATCTAATCTATTGTAATCTAACCCAAAATCTAAGTTAACCAATTAGTTAGCATTGCCCCTATTAACATCCAATCCTTCAACACCACTACCAAGTTGGGAGCCCATACCAATTGCAATGGAGGCTGCAGCTCCTGGCACATGAAGCGGGTCGCCAGATTGGCAAGTGCTGCCAGCAGTGAAGGCTTGACTGGGTGTGTCCCTGGAGGTAACCAACAAATATAAGGAACATTATAAAAAGTAAATGATGAGAGGGGAAAAAGAGTGGGGGGTGTTGGAATGTGCATGCTTGGATCAAAAACATCCACAAACCATAAAACCGTGAACCCGTGATTACTCCGTGATTATGCCGTGATAACTCGTGAAATTTCACACTTCACACTTTTTGTAGTTTTGGAACTTTCATCATGGATTTGCCACAGGTTTTTGGGGTCCAAGCAGCACCAGCTTAGCTTTGGATCTGGGTGTGTGGCCATGGCTGCACATCCAAGTCAGATGCCACAGCCGGGTGAGAGCTTTGTCACTCCACAGGCATGGAGGGTGGCAACCAGGGGAGATATTGAGGCCTTTTTTGACACTGCCACATATCAATCAAAGCCTGTGAATACATCAGTCAAGCCACCCAAACAGGTTCCCATGGAACGACATACCACAAAAGAAAACATTGTGCGCTTTTTTGATCCCACCACATATTCTGCGCAGAAGCGGCCATCGGCATCACCGCCACTGCAACCAGCAGCCAAAGCACGGGTGCACCCATCAGCCGGGGGTCGTATGGACAGAGCAGAGCTTGTGGAGAAGTTTAAGCTGGCAGCAAAATTAAATGGTGTGAGTTGGGACGAGTTGTGTGACCCTTGGATTCAATTTCAAGTTTGGGGTTGAGTGAGGTTTCTCGTGGGGGCATCCAACAAACAAGTGTGTTTTGTTTTGTGTTTGTGTATATAACCATGGTTAGAATCTTAGTTATAGAGATTGCCTTAATGCATCCACAGAATTATATTCAAACAAATATGGTTGTCACATTCCTTCTGGCCCAGGGTGAGATGTCGACTTCAGCGGCATCTTCAATGCCTGGTGGCACCTCTATCCCTTCCCAAGAGCTACCTGATGCATCCCATGAGCTAGATGGGGAATCTATGGCTGATGATGAGTTGATGGCTTTGGAGAGGGAAGCTGACGCTGCTGTGCTTGCTCGTGTGGAGAAGGAGAGTTTGGGGGGTGGGGGAGCAACCATGGAGCACCCCAGCAAAGCACCTGCAACCATGGAGCACCCCAGCAAAGCACCTGCAACCATAACCATGGAGCCCCTCAGCAAAGCACCTGCAACCATGGAGCACCCCAGCAAAACACCTGCAACCACGGAGCACCCCAGCAAAGCACCATCACTCGTTGACTTGGTTCCACCCGTGCCCAAATCCACTGTGCCTCCCAATCCCAACAAACCTGTGCCGGAGCCCACACCACCTGTGACTGGCAACTTGGCCAATGCCTTGGCCGGTGGGGATGACAAGTTGACACCTAGTCAGTTGTGGTCACAAGAGATTGAGGATGATGTAGCAAAGATGCTTGCGAAAGTAGATGGGGAAGATCTCAAAAACATGGTGGAAAGTGCCCGTGGGCACCCTGAGATGAAATCCTATGTTGAAGGGGTTCGCTTGGAGATTGGGAATGATGGGGCGTGGGAGTTTGGAGAGGAGGACGTGTATGAGGATATGCTTGGGTTTGCAGTTTGGGTTAGGGCTCGTGCAAGCATGCGCAAAGCATTGGGGTTGGACTCCCCACCAACACCTGGCAGCAACACTTCTGCAGAGCCCGAAACACCTGCACCACCTGGTCCAGCAGAGCCCACAGCCCCTGTGCATCCTCCAGCAGCAGAGCCCAAAGCAGAGCCCAACACAGCACCAGCTGTGCCCAAAGCAGCGGAGCCCAAAGCACCCGATCCTCTTGCACACAAGGCAAAGTACCAGCAGTCTTTGCGCGCCTTGAGGGATCCCAACAATGCCATGCCCCCTGACATCGGCCTTTGTGGGGGGCCACCCGCTGGAGCTGCAGCAAGCACACCTCCACCCACCGTGCCTCCCCCTGCAGCACCACCTGCAACTGCAGCAAGCACACCTCCACCCACCATGCCTCCCCCTGCAGCACCACCTGCAAAACCAGCAGCACCAGCACCCCACCAGCTGTCTGCAACAGTGGATGCAGCTGCAGCAAAAGCGGCACCACCATTGCCCACATCGGTTTCCCACAGATCAGAATACATGCAGTATCTACGTGCTGCAAGGAACCCCAGGAAAATGCCTGCAAGTTTGGTTGCAACCTTTACTGGAAGCAAACTTGACCTCTTCAGGCTGTGGCTTGAACGTGGACAGGACTTCAATGCTTGTGAGGTGGAGATCAAACGTCGCAATACCCAGGCCAACATTGCCAGCGCAAAGGAGAAGTATATGAGCAGGGCAGCTTTGATCAAGGATGGACGGTACAGGGAGACTGACATTGACCTACTGATCCAGCAGCGCACCAAGACAGGGGAATGGATTCCTGACGCCAACTTTCCTGACAGGGAAGACCTTCGTCAGTACCGGGTTGGGAATGAAGAAGTGACCAGGGAAGTTCAGAACCGTCGGGAAGACACTCAGGAGGTGGGGTCCACAACCGAGTTGACTTCAACAGAGGCCTTGCTGCTGACCGAAGATGGGGCTGACTTCTCGGACAGGGCTGTTCCTAGCATCCATGATGTTCTGGGGGAGGGTGTTGCTGAGAGGGCAGGGGACACCACAGCACCCGACCCCAAAGCAAAAGCAAAGGCAAAGCCCAAACCAAAGGCAAAGGCAAGTGCTGGCGGGGCTGGTGATGGTCCACCTAAGCCTGACAAACCACCCACCCCTCTCGAGAAGGCCGTGCTGCTCAAGAAAAGTGTGTTTCTTGCCTTTGTTTGAGATTTATCAGATCAAAGTGAAATCGGATTCCAGATACAAAGCCAAAAACAAATCCATAAGATGATCCAGTATACCATATATGGTTAAATTTTATATATGTTATTGAAACATGTGGGAGCCCCCCAAAAAAAATCAAACGCTGGAATTACATGCATTTATGCATGCATCCATCCATCCATGCATATATCCATACATCAATCCATACATGCACGCATCCATGCATCCATAGCATGGTAGCTACATTTAAAACTGTTTTACAAGCGTGAATCCTGGAAAAAATGTTAAGGTCTATTTTGGGGATGGAGCCAACTGAGTAAGTACACCCATCGATCCATAGATTCATGCATACATGGATACATGGATACATGGATACATACATACATGGATACATACATACATACATACATACACCCATGCATACATCCATACATACATACGTACATGCATACATGCATGCATGCATACATACCCAAGCATGGGGTGTGACCAGCTCTAACCCTGTAACATTCCCATTGCTCCTTCTGAGGCTCAAGGAGGCTGAGGAAGCACGAACCCTTTGCATTGCCATCGAGGGCCTGGAAATGGCCGGCGAGCTGGTGCAGGCGCTGCAAACCCACAGCACTGCCCTCACCACCCTCTACCGTGAGCTGCATCAGCTGACCACGAATGAGGTGAATGACATCAACCAATATTCGAAATTGTTTGATCAGGCAACCCAGTATCAAACTTGGTTCAAGAGCAGGAAAAAGGTTGCCAACACCATGAAATCTGCTGCTTCGAGGTGAAATCATTCCAGTCTAGATGATTTTGTTATCTTGAAGTTTTGCTGTCAAACTATGAAAGCTATATTTCTCTGATTGAAATTTGCAATCATGACGTCGTGGCAGCTGCAATCATGGGCATAGGGATCCGTCGTGGGTTTTGTGACAGCGCGAGTTTTGGACCCACATTTTGTACCCAAATCATTTGGCCTTGCATGGCCTACATACCGATACAACGGTGTTACAGCTCTGCTGCAACGGAAACGGTGTAGATAGATAAATAGATATATAATGATATATATATATACATATACATGTTCGATTAGCTATTGTTGATGTTGAAGAGTGGTGGCATGGACCCCTCAAAACTATCAACTTTAAAAATAGATAGTGTATACACCTTTCTCAGGCTGGCAGGGTTGGACTACACCAGAGTCAACAGAAACTGAAGCTTGCAATGCAGCCCCTGTGATGAAACAAACATATCTGTAAAATATGTGTGCCTTTGGGGGCTGCAGGCGTTTAGCAGATCTGACCAAGCCGGTTTGTGTGGTTTTCACAATGGTCGAATTTATTCAAACCAACATATATATATATATTATATATTCAGCAACAGCCTTAAGATTGTTTCATCTATGTTTTATCTATTTTTGCACATCGTAAAAAAAAACATGTGCGCCATTGTTGAAAGAATCGGCTGCAATCCTCGGGAGCTTTTGCACAATCCCATCATTCATGGGACAATCTGGCAAGTCCCAGATATCTTTGGTGGCTACTATAGGGCTACTCATGTTGGAATGAGTGCCACTCGGCGGCCCATTGTGTGGGATGACAGCAGAGAGAAAAAAGGGGTGCCTATGTTGGCAGGTAGAGAAACATCTCAAAAGCTATCCATTGAATACCGTGGGTATGTTGTGGATGGAAGAAATCCTGTGGATATGCCACCTTAAAAATAATGTTATGGGATAAACCCTTTATCAACTGGTGCAGGATTTCTTCCATTCACATTATAACAAGAGTATTGCACAGTTAGAAAATTGTTAAGAAATGTGCATCCCAACATTTGGGGTTAAGCCTACAAGCCTTCCCATGCACCACTTGCTGTTGGCCAGGCGCACCTCAAAAGCGTCAACGACGCGATGTTCCTGGCTCGGCGCTGGCAACCGAACTTCTGTGGGATGTGTCCCGTGGTGATCCCTGGCTTCAATTAAAGTTCAAAGTGGTTTAAACAACTAACCCGTCAGGAATAAGTTCCATCTATACTTTTTGAACTGATGATCATATATGGCTCCACCCCATCACAATTGTCATAGGATTCTACAAACCTCTTTTTGTCCCCTCAAAAAATGAATGATGATTTTGGACAAGCACATTCAATTGTTTATGGTTATTTGGTCCAACATCCATCCATCAGGAGCTTCATGCGAATGCCCTTCAGAGATACTCACATGCTGCGCTTCGAGATGGTTTGGACAACCCAACTATCCGGGATTTGGCATCTTTGGCTTCTTGGGGTAAGCACATGTCCAATGCTGAGCGTGATCTACACACGATGATACCTTCTCTTTTTGGATCGGAGTTCCCAACATACCCTATTGAAATTGAGGTGTATGACCCTGACAAAGCCATGGTAAAGCCAATGGTAATACCAATTCTTTTGGCAAGTGATGTTGTGCATGAGCTATGGAAAAAGCAGTCCCCAAAGCTGTGGGAAGTTGTGATTGGGTGCAATGCCACAACAGCCCATGCATTCTGGTCGGAATACCGCTCCAACGGGGCCTTTGCCCAGCATCATCCAGTCATCCAGCACACCAGCAGCATTAGGTGATTTGATTTTTTTTGGTGTTCCAGCCCAGTTAAATATCAATATCACCAGAATGTTGCTTAAAGAAAGGCTAGGGGGTAGATTCCCAAATCAAATCACCCAATGCCAGTGGCCACCAAGGTCAAACCTCGAAAGCGAAACTTTTCCAGCTTCTTTGGCAGGATGGGGTAGGGTAGGAAAGTATTTGGTAGCTTCCCAAATTCCCAACCACTGTATTTTTTTGAGTTAAAAATAAACGTATGTCTATGTTTTTTACATGGCACCAGCCGCCATGTGAGGTTAAGTGGTTTACAGATGGGGCAGAATACAACACAAACCAAGAGCTCCTGATTTGGTTGTGGAGTTCAACTATGGCTTCCACTACTTGGTGTACCAGGTACCCATTTGCAATCATTCCCATGAGACTGTTGCCAAGCAAAGAGCTCCGGGCAAAGGCAAACAAGGTGATCGTTCAAGCTATTGCTTGGGACAGTCCCTTCACAAAAGTTTGGTGTTATTCCTTAATACCCAAACAGCCTATAATATAGAAAAGGCATACGTACAGATATACATATAATCATACGTTTTATATGTATATATGTGTGTGTGCTTCTCTATTATGCACCACCCTTTTAAAACTGCACCACCTGTCTGACCTTAGGTAAGACTCTACTGAATGGAGTCTTCCCTGCGTTGGATCAGCATGGGGTGGCACTGGGTGCCGCACGGGCTGCCAAAGCAGGGCGGCCTATAGCAGGAGGGTGGAGAGGAGGATTCGAAAGCTGGTGTGGTGATTGGAAGGAAAGAAGCCTTTCCCACTCATTTGTTCGTCGCAACTACCAGTCCACAATGATGTGTGATCAGTGTGGGGCAGTGAATCCACATGCCCGTACGAGGCAAGATCTGCTACAATATGTCTATTCAAATTTTCTGGGACCATGGAGAGAAACACAAAGAGATCACGAAGCCTATTTGCGGGAAACCCCAGTGGTCTATCAGACTCCATGGCTGTCAGTTCCAGGGTTCAATATATCCCGAGTAAGGTGGGATACAGCGCATACAGTTTTATTGGGATGTGGCAAAGATTTGGCTGCAAGTTTCCTATTAGATTTGGCACCTCGGAATCTTTACATGATGATCAGTTTGATATTTACCACATATTTTCTTTTCCCCAATAACTTCATGGATCCATCACTTTTATCTCCCCAACAAATCCAACGAAGAATGGAACCAGATTTATTAATTATCCTATCAAGCGGGTAAAAGAACCGATTCACAAAAAAATCTGAATCGGTATATCCCAGGTAGAACTGCCAATTCTCAGCCGGCTACATCAACTTGGTGTGACTGAACTGAAATCCCTACACGGTGTGGATCTTTTTCGTCTACATCAGCTGGGTGGCACCAAACATGAACGGGGTGACAGGTTCATGAACCATGTGGGGCTAGCATTCAGGACTTTTTGCAAGTCTCGGAAGATCGAAAAACCACCGTGTACATGGAATTTACATTTGATCGGTAGAGGTGCAAACGATGAGGCGAATCAATACCCCGTTTTAGACTCCAACGTCAAAGCTGCACATTGCAAGCCCATTACCTTTTTCGTTGCCGAAGTAGCTAGGGAGATGGGTTCTTATTGCAAATGCCACTTGGATGGGTTTTGACACATTTTGAACATTTATTTTAGTATGTGCCTTGTTTGATTGGTGAACCAACCTCTTTATTATACAAACCTGGCAAATTCAAGCTGCAACTCCTCCAGCTGGGTATCCAAACCGTCATGAGGCACTGGCTGCTCGAACAGGGCCTTGATGCTATGGGGGGCGGCAGATTTTTTGTGGGTGACAGACCGCCCAGCATTGCGGCTTGGGAATGTGTTGGCCAACCGTGGTTATCACTCAGGGCTTTCATGCCTCATTGCATATGCTGAGATGTCATCTGCCAATCTGAACAGAAATCGGATCAACTACAAGATCCGTCCCAAATGGTGTCTTCATACAATTGAGTATTCATTTTCTGTTGATGTTGACACTTCCCATGGGTTGTAAATTCTATTTTTTAAGTTGGGGGAACCATATAGTTTCTGAACCTACTTGGAATTCTATTTAAATAGATGTTAAATAACCACCACAAAGATGGAACCATATTTTACCACTAGTTCATTATAGGAAATTATTGGTTGGCAAGGGGATATATATATATATGGGTATGTATGTACATGTATAGAAATATACATATGTTTTTTCAATCGTGGATCCCCAGAACCGTATCTTTCAATAGTGAAACAGCCCACTTTTGTATGATTTGGGGTGCTTCCATTGTTCAACAGGGAACCTCCATATTTGCGACTTTTGATCCCTGTCCATAGCTCAAACCTTGAGGCACAGTTGGTGCCACATTATCTTCGGTCTCAAGGACAACGATGAGAACCCGAGGAATCACAAGACTTTAGCCGAAGAGTCAATGCTGGGAAAATTGACCAAATTGGCAAGTGCCGTTCACGGCGCTACAGTGTGCAAACGTTTTTTTGATCGCTTTAGTCTTTTCCTTGCAATGCATTGGCAGAACATTGCCAATCTTCCTCAGGAAGCGCTCGATGAAATTTCGGGATAGCAAAACTGTAAATGAAAACCAAGCCAGTAAGTAACCCAGGGCAATTTCATTGTTGGTTCACCAGGTTATCCCAAACCCATGTTTGCCATTTTGCCGGGATTCCGGACACTGGCATGCGCAGAGAGGCAGGCCCCCCGGTGAAATGTGCAGCGGAGATCGGGAGGTATAGGCTCCACCAAAAACCTTTCAAACTAAGGAATCGCCAAACACGTGTCAGTTGATTCCTAAAATGGAGGGCAACCCCAAATCATGTTCGAATAATAGAATGGTACAATTTCAGATGATTTGGGGGTACCTCTATTTTAGGAAGCAATCATGTGGGACATCGGCTTCACTGTGGACCACTCAGGGCCATGGGTTTCAATGCTAATTTGGTTGATTTCACAGGATTTGGGGTACCTCTAACCGGTTTCATAGTTTACCACCCGGGGTCAATGGATTCCTTACAATCATGGGGTTTAATATTAAAAATTGTCTAATGATCTAATGTAGATGATGTGGGGTACCTCTATTTCAGGAAACCACCATGTTGGGAAATCGGTTTCACAGTGGACTAACCATGGGTCATATTAGATGTTTCCTAAAACATGGGATTGAAAACTAACATGGGTCCAATTTAGATGATTTGGGTACCTTTACAGTAGGACACAACAATTTTCACAGCGACCACCCACCTTCATATGGGTCTTAAAACTATGGGTTTCAATACTAAAATGGTCACCATTCAGATAGTTTGGGGTACCTCCATATTTTAGGAAACAACCATTTTGGGACATCGGTTTCGCAGTGGACCTCTGAGAGGGTCATTTGAACCTTCCCTAAAATCATGGGTTTCACTATCAAAATGATCTATATTAGATGATTTGTGGGTATAGTATAACTATTCTGTTCAGTACCTTGGGTTGATCAATAGACATAGAAGAACCCAAAACCATTACAATTAAGAATCAGACCTACAACATTGTCAAAAATCCTGGCTGCAACACCCATGCTGCCAATCCAGCTCGGGATGGTTGGTGTTTTTTTCTGTTTTTTTTCATCAGATAGATCGATCGATAGATAGATAAATATATATATATGACTGAAATATCCCTGTATATTTTTCTAATATATATATATATACATACATGTATACACGTTTTTGATGTACATATATCTTCTAGGTTGGCTCAAGAAGGCTACACACTGCCCAAAGCTAGACTGGAAATGCATCACTATAGTGTTCGCTGCATTTCCAAGAGCTGACTGCCTGCATTGTGCAGCTTGTGCAAGGTGCAGCTTCAAGGTAAGAATATTTTTACCAAAAGCTGTAACTACCTGTGACATACCCCGTGTCCCGTGGCCATGTAAACTTGGCCCCGCCCTCTCCGTGGCCTCTTGCACTCCTACAACCCCATGTAACTTGCTACTCGGACCCTGCTGGTTGAACTGTGAAGTACACATTGCACTCGAGTGGCCACGAAAATGTCGATATTGGAAATTGACTAAAGTTGCAAAGCTGTTGAACTTTTATGGGATGATTGCATATCATTGCGATGGATGTGCTCTTGGAATGGTAAATCAAGACAATGATCCTTTGAAGAAACCTTGGGCAGTGGCCACAAATCATGCTGGAGTCGGTAAAGCATTATCGAAGTTCCAATGCACATGCAACAGGCGTCATGCTCCAGGTAGAGGTATTGCACTCAAGAAAACGGAGGAGTACACTTTCCGCATGACAGACGCCATACATAAAGCTCTTACCCGACAGCATCCCGCTCTCAAGCTAACTTGCTGTGCACTCATCGCGCCCTTTTGTTCTCCCGTCTTCGTCATGTTGACTCGTGCAATCCAAATGGCCAAGGCCTGTGCGGTTGCCGGGAGGCCCGCCATCCTCGAGCGCATCACCCAATGGGAAGGTGTGGTCAACACCCTGAAGGCAGCCATTGCGGTGGCGACCTGGGACGACCCACAGGTGCTCTTGCGAGAGATGGAAGGATGCCGCCTACCCCTGGCGAATATCGTCGAGCCGATGCTGGGTGGTGGCAATGCTGAAGGGGCATACGACACGCTCGCGGAGGTCTACAAGAACACGCCCGATGGGTTTTTGGCATTGTGCCCCTACCCGCCGGGAGGCGAGGTCGACCTGCTGATCGTATCAGACTCATCACTTGCTCTGGTACCTGACCCCAACGCAGGGAAGGCTTCGTGTTTTTCCGGAGGCGATCTTCTGAAGCCCTGGGGAGACATCCGTGGCATATATACCAAAATGTTGTGGGGCAAAGGCTTGAACCATATGGTCCAGTATATCCCCGAGGCCATCGATGACATCGAGTCCACCAATCGTGCACATGGTCGCCCGGTTTTGCCGGTGTTGGTCATCGTGGGGTGGGCCGGAAATGATGTGTTTGGCGAAGGGGGTTACAGAGGAGTCCATTGGATCCACAGGGCTGCATACAACAAGTCTGCTGCCGACCGGGAGGTCACGGCCAACTGGTGTGAACGGCAAAAGGCAAGGGTTGAGCGGTCCGTCAACGAACTGGGCCAGCTCAAACGTGATGAGCCCCGGATCCTGGACATCGTGGTCGTTGGGAACGCTGACGCGGAAATCTTTGCTCTCCCGTCGGCCTACAATGAGACCATGCGTGTCCACATCAGGGCACTGCGAGAGGACCATGGTATTCAAACTTTGGACACCACCTTGATGCTTGCCAGAACTGTGAGATATGACAAGGTGCATTTGGAAGACGACGTCATCAACCGGAAGTATGTCACCAACTTCCTCCAAGCCGTCGCTGATTGCCACCTTGCCTACCTCAAGCTCATCAGCGTCGACGATCACTTGAGAACACTCCCAAGAATTGACGATCTCCAGGAGCAGAAGAACTACCCGAATCTCACCATCCTCAAGGCCGCGTACCAGCTTGAAATCGATTCGAATGTATCCTCCCCAAAAGATCTTCCTCAGCGACCTGATCCTGAGAAGCTCATGTTGGATGCAGATGTCGAGATTTTCAACTGGGTGCTTCAAGCTGAGGAGAGCGCCGCAGCCTCTGCCGACCGGGAGGTCGAGTCCTGGATGCGAGACATTCCTGAAGAGGACCAGGCATTGGAACCCATGCACAATGACAACGCTGATTCGGACGATGAGGCTGTCAAAGTTCAGGCCCTCACCATGGATGATCGAATTTTGGCGAGGCGAAAAGGCCTATCAGAGGAGCACGACCAAGAATGGCAAGATGCCACCTATGCGGCCGAGGATGAAGACGAGGACTTCAAAGGGTGGGACCTCATTGAGGATGACAAACGCCCGCCGGGAGTCGTGGCCAGTGACCCAGTACATGAAGAGGAAAAGGAGCTGGACCTTGACGACCTCGAGACGGTGGCTTCGGTGGAGATTGTCGATGAAGAGGAGTTCCACGACGCTGAGGAGGGGCAGGCCGAGCCGATCGATGATGATGACGATGACGACATGGCCGTGATCGACAAGGTCTCTTCTATGCAGGCCTCGAAGTCTGATGCACGGGGGGACCCGGAGCCCATGGATGTTGATGATCAGGGCAACAAGATGGTCCAGAGTACGGCATCAGCGAAGACCTGGAAGACGGAGATGGCCCAGAGCTCGTCATCGGCAAAGACGTGGAAAACTGAGATGGCTCAGAGCACCTCATCTGCAAAGACATGGCGAACGGACACCACTGCAGCTGCGTCGGCGGGAGCCACGCCTTCTGACCCGACTTCCAAGCTCAAGCCCAAGAAGAAGGCCATGCCAAAGAGATTGAAGGTTGTGGATGAGGGACATGGGCCAAGTGCTGAGCAGTTTGACACGTCGAAATTTGCCACAGCACAGGATCTGGTTTGGATTGAGCCGGACAACATGGCAGGAGTTCCTGTGCGCAAGGTGGACTACGGAAGGCTTGGATCAATTTCCCATGCTATGTCCGACTACCTCCGTGGCCATCGATTGTTTCACAGGAGGCCATCACCTGAGATTCGGAGGACTGATTTGTCAATGGACTTCAAGGCATTGGTGAGGCATCTCCAAGGGGATTTTGCGCACCTCCGAGAAGAAGAAGTCTTGATGGTCGTGCGCAACTCTCCGATGCGTCGCTTCAGAGTCCAGGTGAACGGCTTGTCGTCCGGAAAGCTCAGGTGGACGCCAGTGAGGATCAGGGCCATTCAGGGCCATCGGGCCTTTCTCGTGGAGCAAGGGGGGATGTCAAGCATGATCAAAACGATGTTCACTTTTGATGAGAACTTCGACCAGACCAAGATTGACGACCCATCGGTCCACCCCGCTTTCTCCGCGATGCCGGCAGGCTCGCCTGTGTGGCACCAGTTTCCCAGGGTGGTGTATCACACCTGTGACCAAGCCGCCTTCAATTCCATCATCAAGCACGGCCTGATCCCTGGCGGATTCCCGTACAAAACGGGCAGAGCCCACAACTTTTTCAACTCCACTCCGCCCTGGAAAGCGGAAATGAAAAAGTTGCAAGGTACGCGGGCCGGGAGGCCGATCGCCATCGCGTTCGACATGGAGCTCATGATGCAAATGGGCTACAAACTTTTCGCGACTGACGAGGCCATCCTGTCGCCAGACTGGATCTCGAACCAGCCGATGATCAACGCCTTTGATATGCGTTCGGGCGAATTTTTCTATATCAACAGGGCTTATGTCAACCATCGGAAGGCTTACCAGGAAGTCCTCAAGCAGGCCAAGGCCGAGTTTGATCCGTCGGATGTTCTCATGAGCCGCATGGAGATGTTGATGGAAAATGCCCAGTTGAACTTTGAAGGCATCAAAGAGCGCATTGAGTTTGGCAAGCTCCTCCCCTTTTCCAGGCGTGAAGACATTGAGGTCGAAAAGAGCACTGCCACCCGGGAGGGTGAGCCGGCATCAGGTTCTCAGCTGGTGTCCGGCTACACCGTTGGAAAGATGGCCGCCATGACAAGCACGGATGCATGTGGCTTCCAACGTCGTGGACGGAATGGACCCGGTGGTGGAAATTGGAACCGAGGGCAAGGTCGACACGGATTTGAGTTGCAATTCAAGGACATTTCCTACAACCAGATCCAAGACACGCCTCAGGTGCGCTGTAGCCATCCGATCTGCGGATATCTGATGATGGATGGGCATTTGAAATGCCCGCGCTGCTTCCGGCAGATGGAACCCGTGACCGATGCCAACATCGCCACGGAAGTTGCCCGCCGGGAGGCGATGGCCCGTACCAGAGGAGTGCCCTTCTCCATGGACAAGGTGATCTTCAACCACCCGCGAAGAGGCAGAGTAGCCAGGCAGCCGGAGAAGGGATCATCATCTTCTTCGACAGCCGTCCGGACCAGAAGCACCTATGGCAACTTGAGAGACATGGCCAAAAACTACGTCAGATCTTTCAAGAAAAGGGGCTTCAAGGACCTTGTTGACCGACTCGTCCGCGACCCGTTCTTTCAGTTCAATGCGGCGAATCAAAACTTGGTGCCGGAGGCCTTGCTCTTCATTGAGCGTTTGGCTGGCTGCGTGAGCCCGACCATTGAGCGCACCAAAGCTCAGGTTCTTGGCGAAAAGCTTGAGATGGCCACCAAGTTGATCTTTGTGCCATCGTCGGAGCGGGAGCCCGACCAACCCTTGGATCTTCACACCGAGGTGTTTGTGTCGCATCGGGGCGTCTTTCTCGACATTGGCCAATTCGCAGTCTATGTGGCGAAGTTCATCAAGCCAAGGCAAAGGCCTCTACCCATTGTTTATGGATGGGGCAATCGTGACTTTGTGCCTGATGCTTCAGATGCCAAGGAGATCGCGAAGGAATTGGTGGAGTTCAGCAAGCTGCAATGGTCGAACTTTGCCTCCCAACAGACGCACAAGGAGTCTGAAACCACCGGCGACGACCGGGAGGTCAGTCTTCCTCATGCAAGTGCAGCCATCAGCCGACCTGAACATGAACGACCCCACCACGAGCAATTTGAGCCAAATCTTGGCAAGCCTGCTCGCGGCGGTCCTTACGGCCAAGGCGGTGGTGGAAAAGGTCATCACAAAGGTGGAGGACAGACCAAAGGAAAGGGACAGCGGAAGGGGAAGGGCAAGCAAGGCAGAAGCCCACCGGGAGGTGTGGCCTACGGTGACTTTGAAGGAGATTCCTACTGGGTTCAGGGCTACCGCTACACGTGGTACTGGAATCAACAGCGAGGCTGGTACTGGCGCTGGACCTGAACTATGGGATGACTCGCATTGACACTTAGGTCATATCTTTCGTGTTTCAAATTTGCTTGCCGGGAGGCATGCCTGTCTATGACAAACTTGGCAGGCATCGCACCCATTGAACAAACCAAAGCTTTGACGCACATTATGCATCTACCCATTCAAGTGAACTTCAAATGCACATATTTCCGCACAGTTTGAATGAATTAAATTTTACTTCAATGACTTCTCAAGCCATACAATTGGATGTTCAAGGCAAGATCTCAGATCGTTTTGCACCTTCATGGCTGTACAGTTTTTCCATGCCATGGTGTCCTTTTGGGATGACAAAAGAGGAATGGTATTGTTCCTTCATTCCATTTGAAGACGCCTGGCGGGAGCCAAGGCCGTGCCGTGTGCAACCTCGAGCCAATTCCGGCGTAAAAGAAACATGCGAATTGCATTCGAGCATCCGCCTCATGCCTTGACATCCGAAACCCATCACTCGTTTGCCATAGTCGGTAGGTCAGTCACTGCATCTCTACCCGTACTTAGGTCAACTTGCGGCGGCGGACTACAGGCACTTGATTTACCGTAACTGCTAAGCAGTTGCGGTAAACGGGGGGTGTTTTTACGGGAGTACTATAATGTATTCCCCATACCTCCCTGTAAAGTAGTGTCTGTTGTCCATATGTTATTTACCATTGACTTTATGGCTCAAGACAAAAATAAGTGCGTTGCTTCCTGGTTGATCGTGGCTGTGTTGCCTATATAAATAGTTTCCATGAAGCTAGGTCGGTTCCTAGAAATTGTTTGCATGGTACAGAGCTCTGATGCAGCGTACGGCCCCACCTTGGGAGGACTTTGCCTTGGTTCTCTATATGCATGGGCAACCTGGTTGCCCCCGGCCATGTGCTTCTCCCAGTTAGCTCCACCCGTTCAGAGGTTGGTATAGAAAGTGCCATCAGGGCTAACAAACCAATTGCATAGTTCCAAATCAGCCAATTCCAAAAGCAGTGACTTTGCGATGCACTCGGGTTGAGCTCAGTCGGAAGCGGTTTGACGATTGGGACATGGGGTGCTTTGATTTGAGAAATCCTTGGCTGATTTGATCGAAAGGTGACGAAGGAGAGCCTGTGGGCCATTTCGTCCGAGCCTTCGCTTGCAATCTAGGAGGACGTCCAACCGAGAGAGGTTGGGCAAATCGTGTGCATTCACTATGGTTATCAGAACGAGAACTGCATGCATAACCTGGCATGAGGGCTTCGATGCCATATTGAACCGGACCGAGGTGCCTTATCAACCTGAAGCAGATCCTGAGGACGAAGATGAAGCAGAAGTCCAAGCCTCAAGAGGTCATGATTGAGATGCAGAGCAGATGCTGACTTCGCAATGGGGAACCAATTCCGTGCAATTGCATCAATTGCGCTAAATGTGCCCTTTGGGACTGCAAGTGTTGCTCCTGTCATGCTGGCCGGCGCCTATCCATCAGTGTGATATGTCAGAGCCGTTTGTGAATTCTTTGATGCCTGTTGTTCCTCCCTCTGTCTGACAAGCCCTTGATTCCAGCTGTCAAGGAGTCTAAAGCGAGGAGACGTGCAGAGCTTAGAAACGTGAGCTTGGAACAAGATGAAACAAATCCTTCAGAGGTGAGGTATCGTCAGAAAAGGTAAGATACTGAGTGGAATGTACCTGATGATGCTTGATGTAAAATGGACAAGCCAAAACTCGAGCTTCAGGACTAGTGACTGATTAGTGTTTAGGCAGCTCCTAGTATAGTTTTGTCTCACATAATGAAGTTCTGGGCAAGAGGCATGTGGTTTGGCCATGCTGAGGTAAAGAGAATCAACAAACAAGTGATGAAGAGGATGATCAGGATGTAGATTTGGAAGATGATGAGGCTGCCCGCCATGATCTTGACAGCTTCATCATCTTCATCTTTGTGGTAGATTGTGGCAGTCAGTGCTGATAGAACAGGACCAGTCCTCAAAGAAAGAGAAAAAGCAGATTGTGAGGTTGTAACTTGGCGAGATTTATTGATTCATTATATTGATTGGATTAGAATGGCGCAGATGGGCACTGGAAGTTTCCAGAATTTCCCAGATGTCCTCCCCAAAGCTGAAGCATTACAGTAGCTATCATCAGCTAGGCCAGCTTGCTGATCATGCAGCAATGGTCGCTTGTTTGCGGGACGCAACACCCCCCCCGAAGATGAATTAGTTCGGTCATGTTTGGTCACTGTGGGAACTCTGTGGGCGTTTGCCAATATTTAGGGAACCTTTAAGCTCCTCAACTCATGCAATAAGTTCATGCGAAAGGTCTTTGCCTTGACCTCTATCAAAATCGATGGGGCGACGAGTCACAACAGCCGAGGGCAAAATTGCTGCGGACGCAGGAAGATCGTCAGATGCCCAAAGGATGTTGTGAGTGGATGCTAAGCAGGTACCTGAAATGACTTGTCCTGAATACATTTGAATATATTTGAATACCATGTCAAGGCTGTGAAATAGTCAAGGGAGAGAGGGAGAGAGAGACTGAGCTTTGGTCTTGATTTGTTATTCTGTGCTCCATGGTGCTGGTGCCTCCTCTGAGGTAAAGTTGTGAAAACTGTCCAGTCACAGGATGATAACTGTGCAAGGCGAAGCTGCAGGGCCATGTGCACTGCACTTTTTGAATCTTTCAGTCCTGGCAAGTTGATTCAATTCTGAAATGTTTGATCTTGTGGATTAGGGTCTTCCCAATTGCTGGTACGGGTGCCTTGGAACTATCCAACGCGTAAGTTCAGGCCTGGCCTCCTGTATGCACCGGCAATGGCTGGCTCGTGCTGATCCAAGCATGTCCACACACCCTTTAGAGACTGCCATTCAGTATCCAGTCAGTCTGACTCTTGTCTTTCGTGCAATGGGAGATATGGTGAGATTCAGACAAAAAGGATTTCGCGATATGTATTGCTTTTTTCTTGACCTCATTTCGTTTGATGTCACGGCTGTGAACTCCAAGGTTTAAGAAAAGCGTTCAGTCATCCAATGAGTGCCGAATGCATTGCAGGCGAGGTGACAGATCTGCTGTCCTGCAAGGATCTGTAAGGGTTTACAGCATGGATGAGTCATGAGTCATCAGTTGCTTGGTAGAGGATTACCCAAAGTCCCCAATGAAAGCCGAATATCGAAATGGAGATTGGAAACAGCACCTTGGTCCGTGATTCTGGCGGCAGCAGCTACACCCACGCGGCCTCTTAAAAGTGATCTTTATCATGCTGGTGCAGGGGGATTGACGGCGCTGGGCACTTCTTGTTCTACGCTTCCTTGGGTCTCTGCCTAGACCTCAGGCAGATTCCCCATCGACTAGGACCTAGGGTATTGGAGACCCAATCAGAGTGAATCCTTATTGTATAATATCAGGCAATACCAGGCCCACAGATCTTCTTCTGCGTCAGCCCCGCCAGCAGTTCAACTAGGTCACTGTGCTGTATACGGCGCCGTGAAGCAGGAGGCCAGAGCTCGACATGGAACCAACTAAGTCTGAACCATTTTGCCAGCGCCGCTTGTTTGGTTCTCGCAAACTTGGCCCCTGTATGCCCGTGTGCCCATGCCAAATCAGATTTGTAATCATGGAGAATCAATGAAAACCATGTGGACACAACTGGGTACTCGTGTTGTTGTGCAGAGTTTACGCAGAGTCATGCCATGATTCTTTGCAGGTAATGCTGGGTGTTCATTGGCATAGCTGCATTGACTGTAGCTGTAGCCGTGGTACGGCCTGAACATGCACTGCAGGTGCCAGATGTCAACAATCTTGCTGGCCCTGTGAATTGTTCTCGCCCAAGTCTTCAAGTCCTCGTGGCATTTTTGGGAGTCGGTGGCCAGAGTCTTTCACGGCTGCCAATGCCATCGCTTTCAATTCTAAAGATTCTACACAGCAGCCACATTCTGCATGCAACGATACCCCGCGCATCATTTTTGCCGGGCCGATACTAGTAGAAAATAATTGGACACTCTTTTGATGTGACTGGGTGTAGCGCACAGCTAGGCGGTTCTGTGCCGTGAATTTGCATCATGCCTTGCATGCTGCATAATGTTTGGCAAGGTGGCGTACGGTGGGAGAATGTGAACAAGGACATACTGTCAGGTGAACAAGTATCATAATAGCTGAATATGCTGAAGATAGGAAACCCATGGAAATTGATGGTATGACTTATGATTTATGATCTTGTTGCTGAAGAAAATCAGTATCATGCAGCATCACTTCCTAGGTCTGTGGCAATACCATATGCCAAGAATATCCAGGTCAGCATGCAAAGGCAACAGTTCCAGGTCACTAAGCCATTTAGCTTTCATGTAACTTTTTATAACTTTTTATGATCTGTTATGATCTTTTATGAGTTTTTATGCATCTTTTATTATGTTTTCTTACGTTTTCTTGTATGTTTTGCTGGACAGTTTCTGCTCCGGGAACCGCGACAACACCGTCGGACGCCATGGAAGATGCATGAACCCGTCTGCAGCGGCCTTGGCCCATTGGACAATTCATTTGACACTCCACGAACTCGCGCAGCTACATACCCATCTCTCCCATCTCCCTCAAGCACATCACGGGTCGAAGTGCGGCGACGATTGCTGCTTGGTAGATCTTGGTAGTCCATTGAGCGCTTAATAGCGCTTATCGATACGCTAGGGCCATAGTATGCTATGGCACGATATGGCACGATATGGCAAAGCTGTCTAGACTCTAGACCTGGCAGTGTCACGTTTTCAGCTTAAGCAGCTGGCTCTGCCTGAACATCGCTAGGCTCATTTTGTCCCACTTGATTTGATCTTGATTGGAACATATTGGGAACATATTGGAACCAAGGTTCGTCAACCTACGGCCAGATATGCCTCAAGCCAGAACATCTCTTTCGCAGTGGCCCAGCTGCAATGTCACACACCCTTGACCAAACCAGGTTGAAGGCAGTACTAAGCCTACTAAGCTATGGATTGGTCACTTTTTGGACTTGTAAAGGGCCACTGTGAGGATCCCAATGCTGATAAGGGATACCACAAGGTGCGTCCGAAACAGATATGGTGGAGATCATCTAAAACAGGGAAGCCGCAGTAATAAGATGGCCTCGTTTGAGGACTCTGGCAGCAACCACTTTGGGTCTTGGCCCCGAGCCGTTGAAGGCAGGACGGTTCAAGACCCACGACTTTCCTGTTCTTGGGATCTGGCATAGCCTCACAGCTCACAACATCTCACAACCAAAGTTTTGCTGAGCTTTGATTCAAATATCTAAACACAGAAGTGAATCAGAAGCAAGGCAGTTTGGAATGTGTGCAAGTGTCTGGCTCCGCCAGGGCGGCTCCAGCAAGCGCATCAACTATATGCTGACCTCAACAGACACACCAGCATCGAGATCACAATCAGACGATGCTGAATCCAGCCGTTTCTTTGCTGAAATTTGGTAGAGAGAGAGAGAGAGAGGGATGTCATGATGTGGGGATGCTGCACACATTTGCACACCCGTTTCCCAGTGATACCAACAACATCACCAAGGCGGAATGCAGCATGTGTGTTATCGAGGGTTTTGGAACTCAAGCTGCTTGAAGCAAAAGGATCTGTAGGCCCCGATCCTCCATATGCGAGAGTCGCGCGCTTGTGCCGTCAATCTTGCTTTTGAGGTCAGGATGTATTGCACTATCGGCGGCAGAGTAGTCTGGACGAGAAGAAAAGGCAGCAGAGGCCATTTGAGTGTTCGATTCCACAAGAGGGATGCCCAGGTGTGATGACTTTCAGATACTTGCAGTGAATTCAATCGCTGATCTGTGATCGGAGGACTTACTGTAAGGCAACACATAGACAACACCATTGTTATCCATTGTCATTGTTACCCTATGTTACCCTATGTTGACAATGTCCCCTTTTTTTTAGTGAGTACAGTAGCATGTGTGTGCGTGTGCGCGGTTTGTTCTGGAACTAACGCCGTCACACGTGCCACACATACAAATTGCGTGTCTAATTGTCTTTCCCGTTGTGAGTTTCCTCAAGCTTTGTGCTGTGTTCGTTGCTATCACAGAAATTATAGCAACATGAATGCTGAAAAATGGACGCAAACAACAGAGGCAGTCGCAAAGAGAGCTGAGCAGACTATCCGAGCTGGAGGAGCTGGAGTGGCAGCGGCAGCAGCAAAGACAGGAGACATCACAAGATAATTTTGAGATGCTGAGATATTTGAGATCGGTTTGCATGCATGCCTGAGATTCTGCCTGAGCATTCTTCTTTCAATGCTAGCTTGCCTGGAACATGTTTGGCCAGATTTTAGCCCTAATGCAGGAACAGCAGAACCGAGCTGATTTGCACCGAGAACGCACTCAACAGGAACACTGACCTGACTGACCATCAATCTAACTACCGGGACACACTGCTTGCCTTCACCGAGTTTGCTCAGATGACTTCCAGTACTGTTGATGTTGTGGTATGTCACAGGTCAATTGTCAATTACAGTCAGTCTGTGCTTGCAAACTGAGACTGCACATGATTGCACTCTTTTTCAGGAGGGCCAGCAACTGCGGGTGAAGGAGATGCTTGTATGAAATTCTTGGTTTACCGGTTTGCCTTTCTCCATCATAATCATCATATTATAACTATATAATCATCTTTGGCCGGCAACGATGTCCACAATCTGACTTTCGATGGGCTGAGGCGGGAGATCCAGCAGATTCACAAGCTTTTGCGAGCATCATCCATGAGAACCTCTACGTATTCGACGTCCGAGAAAGCTCCTGGGAACAAGCTGAGGCTGGCAGAGGCTTGTGCTAAATCCTGGAGTTATCTGATGTTATCTGGAGTTCCTGCTATAGGAAAGGTATGGAAAGGTCAAGTTCCCAGTCAGCAAATCGCCTTGTAGACGCCTTCATTTTGCCTTTGGAAGCAACTAAGGCTGATTCGAGCTTGAAGCGGGAATCGATGCTCGAATAAAAGGTAAAATCATAATTTAGTCTTGTCATGTTTTGTTATTTTGGGTGCCGGTCTTGCCCCGCCCGCCTCTGTTAGCATTTTTTGCCTAGTCAATTGTATAGGGCAAATGATGGGAAGCCCCGGAAAAATGCATCTCTGTCAGGGGCACTTGATCCTTTGCATCAGTGAGACTAGTCCAGAAAGATAGAGAAGCATACCGTAGAATTACATACTCAAGATTCTTCCTGAAATATTGTATTGGTTGAGATTGGGGGTCCTTCTCACAGAAAGCATCAAGATGCATCAAGGCTTGATTGGATTTGTAACTGACCGAACTTCTGTCCAATGTAAGGACAGCAGACTTGTCGGAGCCGATTACTTCTCAGCAGATGAAGTTGCAGGATGAGTCGCTGGTGATAAATGGGTTCAGGCAGACCTTTATAGCTCGTGTTGATTTGACTTCCAGCTTTTGCTCGTTGAAGGACATCGTGGCGCGGTCACCTAGCAAGAGCCAGAGGGTTGGCTGGCAATCAAAGCCGTGTGCCTGGTATGCATGATCGTCGTGATATCCTGGCTATTTAACATTCTTCTGCCATTGGCCTGAGCCACAAGCCAATTGTGAATCTTAGTGATCTTAATGGCATTCTTTCATCTCAAGCCAAGGCTTCTCAATGCTGAGCATGTCACCAGATGATGACCATGATGAAGCACCGAGCCCTCCGCGAGCTCCGCAAGAGCAACACCGCCAGCATTCAACACACACACACATACACAAACACAAACACACACACACACATACTTGAACGCAATGCTTGAAACAATGGCATCATGCCACATTGACATGCCAAACATTCAGGGCCTGGGTTCGCTTGCCCATTCTGTGCTGCAACTGAAAGGTTCGGTTTCTGGAGTTTTCTCTCAGCATGTCATGCGAGCGAGATGATCCAACTAAGGGATGTCCTGTCTGCAGCTGATGAGCCTGAAGAATCCCCTGAACCTTCAGAGCAATCGGTGGGCAGCGCTAGAATAAGTGATGCTCCGAGAGATGATGAGGCTACGCTTGAGATTCTTGATTGGAGAAAGCGAGATAGAGAGCGAGAGAAAAAGAATCTTAAAAAACGCGGACACCAAAAAGCTGAGCACAATAAGCTGAGCACGCACACACAATCACAACAATCTGGCTCTCTCTTTCTATGTGAATTTGTGTGCTGTGTGCATGCACTCTATATCATATCAACATCTATATGATACTGCCACCTTCTGCCTGTGCCCTGAATTGGATTTGGAATGATTTGGAGATCTCCCCTTCACATACCTCTACGGACCCTCATGGGATTTCCATATTCCATACTTTCCATGGGTTTCCTATGCCATCATGTTTATACAAGTAGCTACGAAGTAGTTGTTTCTGCTGTTACTGGTAAAACATGTGAGCAGATAGGCCCTAGGTTGCTTCAGATTGTTTCTTCAGGACTTCCATGAACGTTTGGGAGTTGCTCCCAAATGTCCTGTATACCGCGGCACAAAGAGAGTTCTACGTAATTAGATAGCTCCAGCTTGGATTGAAATAGCCTCTCAGATCGAAGAGTGTTTATCAATGTTTATCAATCAACGTTTATCATAGGAAACGTTAACAGGTATTGTTTCTGTTTGCATGCCATCACGACCTTTGATGACCTTTGTGTTCAAGGATGGCTATTCGCCCAGAAGATTCACAGACAGAAGCTAGCCCAAGGTTGCCCAGCAACAAGGTGCCAATCACGGCCAGCGGCCAGTGGCAGCAGCAACTTGATTGCTAGGATAATAAGTGCATCTAAACTCATTTATTCTCATTTATCTAAATGATTCTAAATGCTCTGTTGTTATTCAGGATGATTGTCCATGCCATTTTCAACACTTTTCCCAAAGGAGAACAGCTGTACAGGATGTGCAGTCCAACTCGGTGAGCTCCTCGAAGCGTCAAAGCCAAGCCGGCGATGAATGTTGGTATCCCTCGGAATTGAGCCTCGCACCAGCAATCTACACATGCAAATACGTGTGCATAATACATGTGTATACATGTGTCAAGATGCGCCAAACACCGAATTGTCTCCTGTTGTCACCTTCCAAATTGCCAAAGTCATTGCTTAACATTTGGTGTGGCTTAGCCTAGGGCAGCTATGGTCATCACAAATCCAGATGCCCAAATGGAGGACCGTGTGCTGCAGCCTTGGCACACGAGCTTATGCCTTTGCTGCAGCCAACTGCAGCATATCGCAGCTAGCAGCTAGCAACCTGTTGGTCAGATTTGTGTGGCAGGACATGGGTGCTCCGAAATCAAGACATTCTGTACGGTCAGCGCCCTAGTGATTCCATGCAGTAAAAGGGCAGCAAGTTAGACATTTTAATATTTTGTTTTGAGCACACTTCTAAACAGCTCCATGCTGCACCACATCATGGTTCTCTCGTCTTGGACAGACCTGCAGGAGCGACGCACAATGCGACCGCATGCACAGCCGCAAAAAAATACAACGTTAATACAGGTTGAAAAATGTATGTCAATATGCATGACACAAGGCAAGAAGTTCAAAGGAACGCTTGAAGGAAGTTTACACAGGAAAGTAGGGATTGCAGTGTAAGTTTGGAGCGTGACTTTTTTCAGAGCAGCAAAGCAGCAGATTCGTTTAGACTGTGGAGTTGTCCAAGTCAGCTTTCAAGGCAATCTCAGTTGAACCCTTCCAGCGGCACAGAAGTGGGGGAGCAAAATCGTGGGAGCGCAGTCACAGAGGTCAGGATATGCTGTGTTTTGGCACGCTAAATTTATGAAGAGACTGGCTACCAATGAAGCGTTTATAGGAACTGGGTGAAAGCACTGTACAATTACATGTAAAATGTTATTCCGTTGAGTCGTTGAGTTTCTGAGCTGTAGCAGCAGGTTGAAACAGAGAGCGCCTTGCCGCTATCACTCAGTGGTAGGACTGTGGCCCAAGCAGCTGCTTGCCTGCAAAGGTTGCACTTGATGGAGACGCTAAGATTATTTACGTGGATGTGACCTTGTTTTTTCTTGGAATTCAAGGAAGGCATCAAATACCAAAATCAATCTATAACAGTTCTCATAGCTTTGCTGAGGTAACTCTGAAATTTCAGCGATTTGTTCAAACACGAAATATGTTTGCAGGTCCAGGGATTATATAAACATGATCTAAATTTACCTCGAACCGCTTTAGCAACGAATGCTTGCATGATTTGCAGGGATTACATTTACCTTGAAGCGCTAGGGCAAAAAATATTGCAGCACTTAGACCAAAATATGCAATCAGGTCAGGACAGTGAATGAAAGAAAACAAATCTGGTGGAATTAATCTTATTTACATAAATGCCAGTGAAATCGAATGGGACCCAGCTCAAACACATTTCTTTTCCACCGCAGCAGGCAGTCCCTGAATTGGCCAAGTGCAACAACCATACCAAGTCTTATCTCCTCACAAGCAGGGGCTTGTGAGCCATTACTCATTTTGTAAGGAAAGCACATCAAGCAGGACGTCTTCACAGCTACAGGCACTGCCCGACAAAGCGGGGGTGCCTTGACAATGAATTGCAAACAGTTCAAGATATGGCAAAAGCATGCAAAAGCTCCAGGAAGTTAGCAGAAGCTAGCAAAGTAAGTGTACCACAAAGTGACAAAGTGTGCCCAAAAAGAATCAAGGTGTGGGACAAATTTTTCTTTGGACAGTGTTCTTACAAGCTGGGAAGGCGCGCGAATCAAGCAGAAGAGCCTCACAGCTACAAGCAGTGCCCTACGAAGCGGGGGTGCCTTGACAATGAATTGCAAACAGTTCAAGATATGGCAAAAGCATGCAAAAGCTCCAGGAAGCTAGCAGAAGCTAGCAAAGTAAGTGTACCACAAAGTGACAAAGTGTGCCCAAAAAGAATCAAGGTGTGGGACAAATTTTTCTTTGGACAGTGCCTTTTTCTTGTTACAAGTTGGGAAGGCGCGCGAATCAAGCAGAAGAGCCTCACAGCTACAAGCAGTGCCCTATGAAGCGGAAGTGGCTTGACATGGTTTCAAAGCAAGCGAATAGTCCGAATAGCAAATTCTGAAGCACCTTCCTTCCCTGTGGGGTCATACGTCAACAAAATCGATTGCTTTGGACAGTGTAAGAAAGGCGACTGTTGGTCAGGGTGCAAGTGTCTACTTGAAAGAAAGCATGGGCCAGTTTCTCTACTCCCGATCTTCACAGAATCCGGAGTTCGCTGATGCCACCTTGCAAGGAGCGCAGATCAAGCAGAAGAGCCTCACAGCTACAAGCAGTGCCGTATGAAGCAAGGGTGCCTTGACACTAAAGATATCGATGATTTGAACAAGATATGCAGCCGATTACCCAAGAAGCAGTTGTGGCTGCCACCAAAACTCATTTTTATTTGGACAGGGCAACAAGCAGGGCCGTTTGAGACATTCTTCAGTTTGTATAATCCATTTTTTCAATGGAAGAGATTCCCTCTCAGAATTATGTAAGTGTTCAAGGTTGCTCCAGATTGTTGCCTCCAGTCATCCTGCAAGGAAGCGGAATCAAGCAGAAGGGCCTCACAGCTACAAGCAGTGCCTCATGCAGCTGAGGTGGCTTGATGATTCATAATCATTGATTATATTGATTTGCAAACATTTACAGCTCAGTCCTTGGCGTGAGCAAATGAGAGATTAGGGTTGAGAGAACGGTTTCATACAGTTTCTCTCTTTCCGTGTGTTCTTTGAAAAGGGAGCTCCCTGACGCCACCTTGCAAGGAGCACAGATCAAACAGAAGAGCCTCAGAGCTACAAGCAGTTCCCTTTGACCCGAGGGTGCCTTGACACTAAACATGGCTAAACCATACTGATAAATCGGACAATATGTGCAGCATTGTGCAGCTAGCCAAGAGCTGCAGCTAAACTCAAGTGTCAGAGGGTAAGGAGCAGGGCTTTTCTCAATTCTTCCAATGAGATCCCACGGGATTTGCATTTGGTGTTCCAACAGGGGCTGGAGTTTGCTGTCACTACTCATTTGATAAGGAAAGCGAATCAATCAGGAGGTCCTCACAGCTACAAGCAGTGCCCTACGAAGCGGGGGTGCCTTGACAATGAATTGCAAACAGTTCAAGAGATGGCAAAAGCATGCAAAAGCTATAGGAAGCTAGCAGAAGCTAGCAAAGTAGGTGTACCACAAAGTGTGCCCAAAAAGAATCAAGGTGTTGGACAATTTGTTCTTTGGACAGTGCCTTTTTCTTGTTACAAGTTGGGAAGGCGCGCGAATCAAGCAGAAGAGCCTCACAGCTACAAGCAGTGCCCTATGAAGCGGAAGTGGCTTGACATGGTTTCAAAGCAAGCGAATAGTCCGAATAGCAAATTCTGGAGCACCGTCCTTCCCTTTGGGGTCATACGTCAACAAAATCTTTGGACAGTGTAAGAAAGACGGCTGTTGGTTCGAAAGAAAGCATGGGCCAATTTCTCTACTCCCAATGTTCGCATAATCCGGAGTTCGCTGATGCCACCTTGCAAGGAGCGCAGATCAAGCAGAAGAGGCTCACAGCTACAAGCAGTGCCGTATGAAGCAAGGGTGCCTTGACACTAAAGATATCGATGATTTGAACAAGATATGCAGCCGATTACCCAAGAAGCAGTTGTGGCTGCCACCAAAACTCATTTTTATTTGGACAGGGCAACAAGCAGGGCCGTTTGAGACATTCTTCAGTTTGTATAATCCATTTTTTCAATGGAAGAGATTCCCTCTCAGAATTATGTAAGTGTTCAAGGTTGCTCCAGATTGTTGCCTCCAGTCATCCTGCAAGGAAGCGGAATCAAGCAGAAGGGCCTCACAGCTACAAGCAGTGCCTCATGCAGCTGAGGTGGCTTGATGATTCATAATCATTGATTATATTGATTTGCAAACATTTACAGCTCAGTCCTTGGCGTGAGCAAATGAGAGATTAGGGTTGAGAGAACGGTTTCATACAGTTTCTCTCTTTCCGTGTGTTCTTTGAAAAGGGAGCTCCCTGACGCCACCTTGCAAGGAGCACAGATCAAACAGAAGAGCCTCAGAGCTACAAGCAGTTCCCTTTGACCCGAGGGTGCCTTGACACTAAACATGGCTAAACCATACTGATAAATCGGACAATATGTGCAGCATTGTGCAGCTAGCCAAGAGCTGCAGCTAAACTCAAGTGTCAGAGGGTAAGGAGCAGGGCTTTTCTCAATTCTTCCAATGAGATCCCACGGGATTTGCATTTGGTGTTCCAACAGGGGCTGGAGTTTGCTGTCACTACTCATTTGATAAGGAAAGCGAATCAATCAGGAGGTCCTCACAGCTACAAGCAGTGCCCTACGAAGCGGGGGTGCCTTGACAATGAATTGCAAACAGTTCAAGAGAAGGCAAAAGCATGCAAAAGCTATAGGAAGCTAGCAGAAGCTAGCAAAGTAAGTATACCACAAAGTGTACCCAAAAAGAATCAAGGTGTCGGGCAATTTGTTCTTTGGACAGTATTTTCTTGTTACAAGCTGGGAAGGCGCGCGAATCAAGCAGAAGAGCCTCACAGCTACAAGCAGTGCCCTATGAAGCGGAAGTGGCTTGACATGGTTTCAAAGCAAGCGAATAGTCCGAATAGCAAATTCTGAAGCACCTTCCTTCCCTTTGGGGTCATACGTCAACAAAATCTTTGGACAGTGTAAGAAAGACGGCTGTTGGTTCGAAAGAAAGCATGGGCCAATTTCTCTACTCCCAATGTTCGCATAATCCGGAGTTCGCTGATGCCACCTTGCAAGGAGCGCAGATCAAGCAGAAGAGCCTCACAGCTACAAGCAGTGCCGTATGAAGCGAGGGTGCCTTGACACTAAAGATATCGATGATTTGAAATGATTTGAACAAGATATGCAGCCGATTACCCAAGAAGCAGTTGTGGCTGCCACCAAAACTCATTTTTATTTGGACAGGGCAACAAGCAGGGCCGTTTGAGACATTCCTCAGTTTGTATAATCCATTTTTTCAATGGAAGAAATTCCCTCTCAGAATTATGTAAGTGTTCAAGGTTGCTCCAGATTGTTGCCTCCAGTCATCCTGCAAGGAAGCGGAATCAAGCAGAAGGGCCTCACAGCTACAAGCAGTGCCTCATGCAGCTGAGGTGGCTTGATGATTCATAATCATTGATTATATTGATTTGCAAACATTTACAGCTCAGTCCTTGGCGTGAGCAAATGAGAGATTAGGGTTGAGAGAACGGTTTCATACAGTTTCTCTCTTTCCGTGTGTTCTTTGAAAAGGGAGCTCCCTGACGCCACCTTGCAAGGAGCACAGATCAAACAGAAGAGCCTCAGAGCTACAAGCAGTTCCCTTTGACCCGAGGGTGCCTTGACACTAAACATGGCTAAACCATACTGATAAATCGGACAATATGTGCAGCATTGTGCAGCTAGCCAAGAGCTGCAGCTAAACTCAAGTGTCAGAGGGTAAGGAGCAGGGCTTTTCTCAATTCTTCCAATGAGATCCCACGGGATTTGCATTTGGTGTTCCAACAGGGGCTGGAGTTTGCTGTCACTACTCATTTGATAAGGAAAGCGAATCAATCAGGAGGTCCTCACAGCTACAAGCAGTGCCCTACGAAGCGGGGGTGCCTTGACAATGAATTGCAAACAGTTCAAGAGAAGGCAAAAGCATGCAAAAGCTATAGGAAGCTAGCAGAAGCTAGCAAAGTAAGTATACCACAAAGTGTACCCAAAAAGAATCAAGGTGTCGGGCAATTTGTTCTTTGGACAGTATTTTCTTGTTACAAGCTGGGAAGGCGCGCGAATCAAGCAGAAGAGCCTCACAGCTACAAGCAGTGCCCTATGAAGCGGAAGTGGCTTGACATGGTTTCAAAGCAAGCGAACAGTCCGAATAGCAAATTCTGAAGCACTTTCCTTCCCTTTGGGGTCATACGTCAACAAAATCTTTGGACAGTGTAAGAAAGACGGCTGTTGGTTCAAAAGAAAGCATGGGCCAATTTCTCTACTCCCAATGTTCGCATAATCCGGAGTTCGCTGATGCCACCTTGCAAGGAGCGCAGATCAAGCAGAAGAGCCTCACAGCTACAAGCAGTGCCGTATGAAGCGAGGGTGCCTTGACACTAAAGATATCGATGATTTGAACAAGATATGCAGCCGATTACCCAAGAAGCAGTTGTGGCTGCCACCAAAACTCATTTTTATTTGGACAGGGCAACAAGCAGGGCCGTTTGAGACATTCCTCAGTTTGTAATCAATTTTTTCAATGGAAGAGATTCCCTCTCAGAATTATGTAAGTGTTCAAGGTTGCTCCAGCTTGTTGCCTCCAGTCATCCTGCAAGGAAGCGGAATCAAGCAGAAGGGCCTCACAGCTACAAGCAGTGCCTCATGCAGCTGAGGTGGCTTGATGATTCATAATCATTGATTATATTGATTTGCAAACATTTACAGCTCAGTCCTTGGCGTGAGCAAATGAGAGATTAGGGTTGAGAGAACAGTTTTATACAGTTTCTCTCTTTCCGTGTGTTCTTTGAAAAGGGAGCTCCCTGACGCCACCTTGCAAGGAGCACAGATCAAACAGAAGAGCCTCAGAGCTACAAGCAGTTCCCTTTGACCCGAGGGTGCCTTGACACTAAACATGGCTATAACTATAACCGTACTGATAAATAAATCGGACAATATGTGCAGCTAGCCAAGAGTTGCGGCTAAAATCAAATGTCAGAGGGTAAGGAGCAGGGCCTTTCTCAATTCTTCCAATGAGATCCCTTGGGATTTGCATTTGGTGTTCCAACAGGGGCTGGAGTGTGCTGTCACTACTCATTTGATAAGGAAAGCGAATCAATCAGGAGGTCCTCACAGCTACAAGCAGTGCCCTACGAAGCGGGGGTGCCTTGACAATGAATTGCAAACAGTTCAAGAGAGGGCAACATGCAGAGGAAGCATCAGGAAGCTAGCAGAAATTAGATGAAATTAGCAGAAGCTTTCAAAATAAGTGTACAACATAGTGCACCCGAAAAGAATCAGGGTTTGGGTGAGACATATTTTGAAAAGTACAGGATTTATATTAATGTTTCTGTTGCGATTTGTTACGATGTTTGAGCCGTACGAATCAAAGCGAAACAAACTCATCCTTTTTTCCGGGGTCATCGGGCCATCGGGATCCGTAAACAAATCTCTTGGAGCATCCCCACCCTATAATAGCATTGTTTTTGTGAGGGGGGGACCTTTAAATGTACAGTAACTTACATTTTCCTGGGGGCCGGGGGGAAGTCAGAAAATGTAAGTTACATTTTTGGACCCTTCGGTTTTATTGCTGCACTCGTGTTGTTTTGATCCTGTACCTCAAAAATGTATAAACATGATTAAAAACGTAAGATTACATTTTCTACATTCGATTTGTGCGGGAAAACTGAGTAAGCTTGTGCGTTTTTCGACAGGATGCGCGCCTACAAAAATGTAAGTTACATTTAGGGTCCCCCTCCCCCATTAAAAGCGTGGGATCTTGGAGCTCTGGACACTGCAAGAAAGCAGACAGTCGGTCAGGGTATAGCCGGGTGCAAAATTGAAGAAAACATGGGGTGCATGGTTCTCTTTTTCCCTCTTCCGAGAAACAGGAATTTGTTTGCTGACCTTACCTTGCAAGGAACGCACATCAAGCAGAAGAGCCTCACAGCCACAAGCAGTTCCCTTTGACCCGAGGGTGCGTTCACATGAAACTTTCAAACGCACTCAGAATAACATGATATAACATGTATTACTACATGGCGTTGTGCATTTGCCTCTTGACAAGATGCATGACGAGGTCAGCAGATTTCATGTTGTATCAATGTGCCATTCTGACTTTGGATTCCAGTGCATTTTTTTTCTTGCCTTTGTGCTGTCAGGGAGATGGCTCCACCAGGAGGGCTTCGCAGACGCCATCAGTGTCTTTTGAACAAGGGGTGTCCTGACAAAAGAGTAATGCAGCACGGAGCAACCAACTAGACATCTACAAAAAGCAGATCTGTAAAGACAATGTTGGGAGAAACCGACGCCAAAAACGGCGCCTTTTTTTCCGATTTCGACACGTTTTCAGACATTGGTCCACATGCCTCGAAAAAGGATATTGTTTCGCTTTCCTTTCCAGACAGATCCAGACAGAGATGTCAGAAGCGAAGTCATCCTGTGATATGTTGCGGAAAACGAAGCCAGCGCTTCCCAGAGATTTCGTTTCATGTTCCTTTCTAAATCCAGTGCTGATCTACAGGAATTAGGCGATACCTGTAAAGTGAAGCCCGCCAAAAAAAACATGTAGTATTCCTTTTTTGTGCCTTTTAATTTACAAGATTTTACAAGGTGGCTCAAAATGTAAAGACTCCTCCCTCCCGTGCAGCTATCGCGGACTGCCTATTCTGTTTAATTGTTTATAAGTTACCTTTATAAAGAGTCATGAGGATGAATCAGGTTGCCGGTGGCCTGCTAGTATGAACGTGTATGAACCGGAGGGGTGCTGTTCCTGTCACCTGAATCATCCTCGGCAACTTAGGAAAACGTGTGGGAAGCAAGGCATCGCACTGAACACACAGAAAACAGAAGCTCCTCGAAACTTGGATGAAATCGGCTTTTCATTTTGGTATGAACTGCTTTCTTTGAGCTGGGTGGTGATGATGATGATGACGATGATAATTATGATGGTTTTCTTGACTTTGATAATGCGACGCTCTGCAAAGCCAAGGAAAGCAGCTGAAAAAGAGACAAGCAGAAAAAGGGCTGGAAGAAAAACATTGGACAGTACTTTGGCCAAAGACAGAGTAACTTGGGCATGGCATAGATTTGACCGCTGCTGGAGCCTTGCTACTATAGACAACAGATGAATGGAACATAATATCTTGCCTTGGATGCCGCGCGCCCATACTGGTTTTGTTTCAATTTAAAGCCTAAGACAGCACCGCCAAAAAAAGGGATGTTAGATTACTTGAATCATGAATCGACAAATTTTCATATTTCAAATCGAGGTGTTTGTTAGTTGAACTGTCAAGTTGGATCGCAGTGGGTTTGCATGCCGTTACCCACCGAAAGCTGCCAAGGCTGTGCAGTGCTCGGCGCTTCCCCAGAAGATGACCTCACCACAATTCGAACGTCACTGGACAGATCTACCCATCGACAATTTGAATCTATTTGATATTTGACACGTCGGCGACGTGATACAATCTTATGCAATCCGATTCAGTTTCCAGTTGGTTCTTTTTTTTTGTGGCCCTTGATGCAGGGACAGGTGCATGAGAAAGTTTTCAGTCTGTGTCCTTGGCAGACCATGGCAGACCTGTGTTGTGCCCAAGGCAGTATAGGCGCGTTGCTCTTTCGCACCACCCTGACAAAGGAGGTAGCAAGCAAGCTTTTGTCCGGCTACAAGGTGCCAAAGCCTCTTGGTGATGCAAAATTGCAAAACATTGACTAATAATTATATATATATATATAGATACTATCAGCCCACAAATGCAAGAAATACAAAGAAAAGAAGTGGCATCAAGAAACAAACATCTTGCTGAGCAGTGTGTTATCACGCGCCAAACTGAGGACTACATGCTCGCTCGAAATGCTGTGGAACACTCGGAGGAAGAGGTCCTTAAAAAGCACACATCTTCCTTCCGGCTTTTCAGACGCAGTGAGATCACGGGCAAAACCAAGAATAGGAGAGAGCCAAGAGCATGATAGAGAGAGCGAAAGAGGGAGACGAGGAATCGCGAAGAATCCTGATGTTTTATTCCTACGCTTGCTATGCTTGATTTCGCGGCATGACAATTTTTTCTGCAATTGAGGCACGCTGCTTCTATGCAGTTCGCCGCTGGGTCGTCTGATAGTGAAGAGCAAGATCGTGGCTTGGAATGTCCGTCTGAGAGCAGGGATACCTGTACAGTGGACTATAAATTGGAAGTTTAATTATCTTACCCAGGTAATCAAGTGCCCAAAGTGCAAGTCTTCTGTTAATTGCTGCTTCAGTGCATTTCAGATTTTTGATTTCAAGTTTGCTGACGTTGCTTTGTTTGCTAGAGTGTTGAAGCAGCCCGCCCTGTGGTTGAGGAAGCGAAGGCATGCTTGAGCTCACTGGCCGTCCCGTGCGAAGCTCCGTTGACCTAACCAGGCTTTGGTCAAGTTCTCGCATTTGATTTTTTTTGCCTGAATTTGGGAAGTCACAGGCGGAAGCGGCAAATGCATGCAAATGTGCGGTTATTTCAAAACATTTCAAAACAAAGTCCGTGTTTGAAATGACACTGTCCATCATTGTTCATACTCATTGTGCATCCACATACATATATATATAATTAAAGATTATATAATATTATATATATATATCCACATAGCTCATCATAGCCTAACACATGACCGCGGGTCACCTCTGAAAGCGTCAGGCTGGAGAAGCAACTTCCAATGCCTTCAATGGATGAGCTGCAGGCGCGTATGATGCGGGTGTGATGGCTGAAGAGACATACGAAGCTATGGAGTATTATCAATACGCAGGGTCCCATCAACCCATGCTTCTATATTATATATATATCATTCCATAGTACTATTATTCCATATCCGTCCCAGATTCCTTTGTGAATATGACTCCTCAGTCACTTCTCACCTTGTCAGCCAGAGTCCTTTCCCGCGACATGTGGAAAGTAAAAGTCTAGTCTCTGCAGGAGATTCCATATATTCCATTCACCATCATTCACCTTACATATTCTCTTAATAGGAAGAAATTAGAGAATCATTTCCTCAGCAGGAGAAAGCTTCCGCGGTTCCAGCATGTTCCAGCCATTGAAGCTGTGTCAAGGCAGCGAAGCCACCGAGACACCTCAGCATTCCGGAGGAGGTGCCTTAGAAAATCTTTGAAAAGGGGGAAGGAGATGGAAGGAGTAAAACGAGCAAACCATAGTAAGATTTATACATGTAATATATATATACATATAATATTATATTAGGATATAATATATTATATATGTTCTGTAATATTTTAAGTGTTCATATACGTATTTTATAATATATATAATAAAGATGAATTAAGATTAAGATTGAAATTGGAAAACCACAATGTCAGCATGTTGAGACTCGCATTGCTTTGCAATTTTCTGGCCTGGATTGAGTGTACAACCCTCATTATCATTTCATGGCAGAAGAGGTTTGAGAAAATACAGTTTTTGCGATGTATGGCGATAAGATGTGTAAACATGTGTATGCGGTCATGTCGTTTCTGATTGTTGAGTCGCCTTTTGTCTTCTCCAAGGATCCAAGTGACGAGTCCGACTGCCAGAAAGTCATGGCCCGCACCATGTCCACAGAATGCCCCCCCTCACGGCGACAGACAAGGACAGGCCTGGGTGAAAGAACAGCAGGCGAGGACATTGGAACAGGTTGCCTATACAGATCTATATAGACTTATAGATGTATTGCGAACATTTGTGAACTACTGGTGCCAGAGGGCTGAACAGTGTATCGTTGGCTGATCATCATCATCATCATCATCATCATCATCATCATCATCACATCATCACCTTCATCACCATCATCATCATCATCACGTCATCATCATCATCATCATCATCATCATCATCATCATAATCATCACCATCATCATCATCATCATCATCATCATCATCATCATCATCATCATCATCATCATCATCATCATCATCATCATCACATCATCACCTTCATCATCATCATCATCATCATCATCATCATCATCATCATCATCACATCATCATCATCATCATAATAAAATTAACCTTAATCATCACCATCATCATCAACATATCATCGTCATCATGATCATGATCATCATCATCATCATCATCATAATCATCATCATCATCATCATCATCATCATCATCAAAATATATCAAAATATCATCATCATCATGATCATGATCATGATCATGTCACACTGTTTTTCCAAGAGCCCGTGTCCAATGTCATCCTTGTTGGTGGGGCAGATATGCGCATGAAGACGCTCAGGAGCTCCATCGATTCTCAAGACTTGAACTTTGCCATGGACGACGAGCGATTTGACACCTGGGCACCACAGGTGTGGTGAAGGTTTTTGGATGCTTGATGCTGACACACTTGCACGTTGGCTGAGGAAGATCACATAAGCCAAGGATTTTGTCTTATTTATTGAGGGATCTTGAAGGCATCCTCGGTGAAGCAATCCTTTAAATCGTTCGGAATTAGCGCCTTCAAAAACGCCCATGTGCAGGTAGCTTCGAGCGAAGGCAGCAGCTTTGGGTTGTTGATACATGTTGATACTAGTATGGATATGTATGGATAGTATGGTCGGATTGGGAATGTCCATATTCGCAATTTTGTATCTTGCGGGTACGGACTCATGTTTTTGTAAAAAGTACACTACTACAGTCTCAGAATGTATCCAAGCAATGGTTGAATGATTTTTTCCTTTGCGCCCTGAGCATGGAGGAGATATGGTGCTTTCTCAGACTCCAAGGCCCAGTTTGCATCTTCTAATCGCTGCTCCGTGATGCTTCATGTTGTTGTGCTGTTCTGGTTGCCTCTCCTAGCAGGATGCCATGACACCTCGAAAAGAGTGGGAGAGCCAACATTTCAATATTGCATCCCTCAGTGTCCAGTGTGGTGCAGCGAACGATTTCTTCATTAAAAAGTATCAGACAATCTTGATCGATAGAGACCACGTCAAGAATAACGACGCGAATGCGGCCTGCTTATGAATGTGTGCAATTTTGATTGTTGATGCCAGGCGTGGGTCTGTGGTGTCTGCAGACGGCTCGCTGGAGGCAGACAATCAAGTGATCCATTCTGAAGTTGACGGTCAACATATTGAACCATATTGAGCTTGTACCAAAAATGCAAGCAAGTAACTCTTCCGAAACATCAGTGCAGAGCACCTCGGTCCAGCGCAACTGCGTGACCTTGGACTGAAGCGCTGCCGCCTCTTCGGCAGAGGCTTGCTTGCTTGTCATATGGTAGGCTATGAGAAGTGCTGGAAGCCAGCTGGGAGAAGTTGCACTGACTCGCAAGGCACGGTGGAACTATTCAATGACCTTTTGATACACTTTTAGCCTTTTAGCATCTTTTAGCTTTTGCACACGTAAGACACGTAAGAATGCAGCCAGGATATAGGTAGATGCATATTGTAAGACATGTTTTCATTTGTTATATTATATTTGTTTTCAAGTTTCATTTAGCACATTTTTGGTTGCAAACGTCGGTTACAGACCTTGGCAGAGGGTTGTGTGTTGGCTTCTGCATGGCTTACCGGCTTACCATGGACATTGGTTCCAAACGACTTGAAGGTAGCTCTTAGCTGTCCAGGAAAAATTAGTAATATTCAGTATATTCGTATAATTATATATATATAATAATTAATGCGTTTTTTCTCTTCGGTAATTTCACGATATGGCACGTTTGCGAAGGCACTGGAGCAAGACGTGCGAACCCTGCTGTAGCTCTGCTCAAAGATCTCAAAGGTTTTCGTTGAGAAATTCGGGTCGTATTTATACCACGACAACAGTCGCAATATTCATTACGGAAGCTTCTACTGATTTCCACGACGTCCAAGATGTGCTGAGTGATTGCTGCCTGTCAATCAGCTCCAAAAGTCAAGAGCTTAGGCGTGAGATGGACCACCACTGCGAGGCTATTACTGAGACCTACCGGCAGCTTGCATCACTGAACGGACACAAGGCTGCAAGCCACAGCAGGTTCGAGATGGTTCGAGACGAAACTCGAGTTACGCATTTGTTTCACCGCTGTATTGGTTCGTTTCAGTTCCTTCGGACTCAGGAAAAATTGGGGATGCTTTCTTGGACCTGCGGTATGCCTGGGCGCCATTGCATTGTGAGAAGGCCAATGTCACTGGGTTAGGAGATTCATGGAGATTCCAGATTTACGTGACAGCGGTCCAATCGGAAATCATCAGAACATGCTATATGTGTCGCATACGTGACGCGTACTGAAGCAGAACATCAGAGTCTTGGATAATTAGATGGGAGCCGATCGTAAATACAAGTCATACAAGTCTAAAAATTATGAAAGGGCATGCATATTTCAACATCCGCGATCGTAAAACCCTGCATCGCGATTGATCGGCGATTTGTTCGCGATTGAGACGAACAATTTGAGAATCAATTATTGCGAGAGGAGATATCAATATGATATTGCATGATATGCATTGATATGCTATGATATGCTGTTTTCAGACTTATATTTGGCTTTGTTTGGAAACTGTGTTGAATATATATAGTGATAGCGGATAGCAAAGAAGAATCAGAACGACAAAGTTCAAAGTCTAACAAACCGACCAACTCATTTTTCACAAAATGTCGATGAAATCCGCGATTGGTTCGCGGTTTATCCGCGATTGATCCGCGATTGTATAGGTATGAGTAGGCCCTGGCTCATGCCATGTCTCTATATTGTGATATATACGCTATGCTTTGACAATTCTCTGTGCAAATTCTGTGCGTATTATATAAATATATATAATTATATATATATATAGAGTGTCGGATACGACAGAATCCTCCCGCGATTGACACCGTTGGGATCGCGGTTGATCCGCGGTTGATTGGCGATTGAAGCTGTCCCAGATACCTATGTATTTTGATCAACACCTAGATACGTCTTCGAAATTTATCATTCTCTTGATTTATGCCTGCTGTGCACACCCATCAAAGGTCGATGGCGTAGCCTGAGCGAATTTCGTTCAAGTTTTGACAGCTTGAAGTTTGTCGCTGGGAGCCTGCTGAGGCAAACCCACAAATTAGCATTGACATTCAGCGACACGAGTTGCCAACGCAACTTCTATTTTTCAGCTGAATGGCAGCTTTCTGCGAAAGAGCGTTTGCTGCAGGAACCCAATTGTGTTTTCTTTCAGACATTGAATTTAAGAGGTCGTCCTCTTGCATAATCTGTGGCGCGTCAATTTTCGAAGGGTGAAGGCAAGAACAACGCGACCAGAGACAGGTTGCTTTGATGATCTAGGATGCTTGTTTCAGTGTTTGCACGATAAGGAGGACGTACAGTATTATTTTGCTGACGCATATTTCATCCCTTCGCTCTAGACCACATGACCACGTTTAGTGATTTGTGCCCGCTCCGTATAGCCTTTGTCCTTCCACAATGTCCATGATTCTGAAAATCAAATATGCATGCAGTAATGCACCTCAAATGGTCCAGAGAGATGATGACTTCAGTGGCAGAAGAGGCTGACAGTTTTCTATTGGCACTTCGGAACCAGTTTTTCTGCCAAGTTGCATGCCACATAGTGGCCTGCAGAAACGCTGGGTGCATGGAATTTAGCTCAAATTGCAAGCTCTTGCATCCAGAAAGCCACAGGAACCAGGAACAGTCATGAACAGTCTACTATGACAGGATCAATCATATTTTACAGTGCACATGTTCGGTATTTGGGGAGATATTGCCTGTAGATACATCAAGGTGATCAAGGTTTCTGGGTGCGAGCTTTGCTTGCCAACAGACTGGCTTCCAGACTTTGCTCTGCCTATCTCTGCGTTTCTGTTTCCCCAAACCTCTTTTCGTACCGCTTGTACATTTTGACATTGAGATCATTGAGTCATTGACAGAAACTTTGTTATGATTATGACTCATTGGTGGAGCATGCTGAAGGATCCAACAAAGGTGCAGCGATTGTCAGGATGCCATTGCGGCATGCTAAACGGCTGCAAAGCTAGAATTGATGCGAGTGCTTTTCCCTCTATTTCAAAGGTTTCAATGATTCCTGATGTTCCCGGTGTCTACAGATCTCCTGAGTTCAACGAGTTTGTCTAGTGCTGAAGGCACTTTGCACAAGCCTTGAACAAGAGGAATGGTCTCCATGACCCAAGCAGAAAAGTATCTGGGATATTTTCCCCTGAAGCCCGTTTGAGCTAGAGACATGGCAGAGATGGTGATGTTGTTAGCGACTTGCTGCACAACATGATCAGTTTGATGTATGTCGGTTTCACCTCTTTGCTTGACAGGAGACTGCAAAGTTGGTGGAAGCTGTTAACAGTGGATGTTTCTCGTTCCTTGGCGTGATCAGCTGTCCTGCTGTCCAAGTCACGTGGGTGTGTGACGCCTGGCAAGCAATCATGTTCTTTGCTAATCAAGTGGGTGAAGGAAGCCGCTCTATTCCATGTCGCGTCTGCAGTTGAGGATGAACACGGGGTTCGGACCAGCAATTGGCGAACCCTTGCCCTTCCAAGCGAAGGCATGAGCTGCCAGCATCTGCCAGCCATACCGAATGCAGTGGATTTGCCACAATGATCATGATGTGCCTTCGTGCCAATGTTGCGAACTCATACAATCCGGTGCAAGGATCCGATGGACTGCCAGCAGCAGCTTAAGTCCAGCAACGCAAAGCATTTTGTGCCAAAGACTTAGAGTCACAGAAGAGGAATGGACCAATTCGCTCAGATTTGGTCAGACAGATTGGTCAAATTTGCTCGGCAGTTCAGAGTGTTCCTGTCCCACCTCACTGAGTTTCCTGCAGGTTCACGCCAGTGAATGGCGAGTGCCGCCTTGTGGCCCCTGAGGCGGCAAATGGCCACAAGATGCCACAAGCCAAATTCACTACACATTGATAGCATGTGGCCCCCCTCCCGAGCGGTTTCATTACCAAACAACATCAAGCAACCACTAGAACACCAGCAACAGCAACATCAGCGTCAAAAATAAAACAGCAGAGCATCCATTCGTTCAAGTTTTGCCAAATATTGACGAGCAAGCATCCGTCAGAAAGCTCTGCGCCATGCAGCAAGATAGCGGTTTTCTCGTACTTGTAGGTCTTCGCACTGCACCACTGTGGAGAGACTTGCCTGAAGCCTGAAACTGATATTAATTAAAATCACTTAAAGGTGTTAGGATTCAAGAGTTGAACCCTCAGCCTTTCGTAGCCTTTCGAGGGGGGGGGAGGTCGTGTTTTCGGGCTTCGCAGTTCCCTGCTAGGCTTCCTTGATGCCTTTGCAGGATGCCATCTCGGGGTCTTGGCTTCAGCGGAAACGAGGGCCGGCCCCCACGCCACGTCAACAGGATCCAACAGGTATCCCATAAGTCCCACGATGTTCCATGATGTTCCATGATTTTCCATGATGTTCCATGGTATTCTGATGTATTCTGCAATCTGTCAATCTGTTTGATCATTTTGATTCATTTTGGTTGACCCCTCGACAACTGAGGCCAGCGTCCTGTGAGGACAAGGACATGCGCAGTTTCTTGATGTTTCTTACCCTCGTCATGTTTGGTAATCCCTTGTCCACTGCCACGGCTTCGCAAAATGCGGCCTCCGCAGGAGTTGGAGGTGCAGATGAAGGCTGACATTAATCAGGTCCTTGCCTTGACTCATTGTATAGAGTGGATTGAGAACGATGAGAACGATCTTGCGTGACACTGCTTCCACTAATTATGCTTCATGATGCCTCACTTGAGGTCAAAGTTCCTCGTGCAACTACACGCCGACTGGCACATAGCTCGGTCACCTCCGGTCACCTAATCAGTTTAGCATGTTAAGCTATGTTTACCTCCTTAATTACTTGGATCCTGCTGAGCTTCTCGGAATAGGTAGCTGGTCCAGGAGGAAATATTACAATCAAACGAAGTCGCTTTAGTGCAAGTGGTCCGTGCTTCGGGCATATGGATCTGCAAGTTGGATAATCCTCGACAGACTCTTTCAAACACCACACCTCCGAGACGAAGAAGCCTTTGCTCACTGTGTTTCCATAGCTGAGGTCATGTTTATTGGAATTCCATCAGGAGCTTGAAACTCAAACTAAGCACATTGAGTCCTTGAGGGTAGGAGGCAGAGAATAGAACATGATAGAACAAGCTGGTGAATTTACCCTACCAACAGAACACATGTTCTGCATTGTTCTGCATTTCCAAGCTCGTTTACTTGTTTCATGGAAACCCTGACCAGGGATGTTGTTTCTGCAGGGAATTTGTTGGGTCATTGGATGATGAATAGCGCACTATGGCGCTACACTCCCAGCTCTGCCAGCCTGAGTTTATGATCATTGGTCTCACGATCACTGGTGCCCTCATCAGCGTCCGAAGACGTGCGCTTCCAAGACCAATGGTGGCCATTGATGGCCTTTGAGTGCCAGCCACTGTGGCTAAAATAATCATTTGAATTCATGTGAGACAATACGGTACAAATATATTCTATTTATCTACTACTGCTGGAATCTGGTAGGTACCCATCCGGATTTGTTTTCTGGGTGAGGTCTTCGAACCAGCGAGGCTCGTGCCAATCTCTTCGCGAGGCATGTCGGGCTTGATGTTATTCGTGTTCTCCTTGCAACAAGTAGTATGGCATTCAAATTATATTATACATCATTTGCGCTTTTTGGAAGGACGGGCATTTCACTTATACTGAGCAAGTTGTTCTTGCTTTCTTGATTGGATAGTAGGTTGGATAAATGTAGCTCCCGTTGGCTTTGCCTTGTGGGACTTCTGACTGCTCCTGGCATTCAGTTCTAAGTAGGATGACTCCATAGCTTCCACAGTCATGCAGAATGCAATGTGCACTTTCAAAATATCTCCTTGTTTACGGCCAGCAACCCCCTACATTCGCATGGCCAGGAATGGGCTCTTGGAAGGTGGGATGCTGAATGCCCAAAGACTTTTGGTTCTTCCCTGACAGCGCGGTGTTTCCAGATTGAACGATAGTGATATATCGTGATTTGATGTGATTTGCCATTCCCGCTGCAGCTAAGGATTGGGATGGGACGAGCCGTGTATCGCTGAGTGAGCTTTGATTGTTCCCTGATGTTTCCTGAAAAGTGCCCTTTCCATCTCTTCCCAATCATCCAATTGGTTCCTTAAAAATTATTCAAAATTGAAGGTTGAAGAGTCAAACAGTCCTAACCTTTTAATCTTGCACTCCTTGGACAATGACTTTGCAGCCATGACATTCAAATTCACAGCGTGACAGGGAACGAACATGAAAGCAGTTGTCACCCAGAGGTTGTGTCACCTAGACCCCTTACGGGGAAAGCACAAACTCGAGGGGGTCTCACTGGGCTAAAAGTGCCATAGCTAGGCTTGGACAGGACCTGTCAGATTCTGTTGGATCCTGGACTTGGCTTAGCTAGGCTTAGTTGATAATCAATTATTGAACATTATTGACAATCTATTATCATGATTATCTGACAAGTTTAACTGAATCGCCATGACTCGTGCAGATAGACAGATCTCCAACAGGATCGAAACGGGCTCCATGTTGAAGGGTCAAGCACTGTCGTTTGGACGACAGCGCTGCTTCCTTTGGGTAGTCAGGCGATGTCAGGCGCATAGTGTCAAGACTTTTCTGGACAGACTCCATGCCCAGCCCATGTCTAGCGCAGACGTAAACTGCCGAATGTTGCCTCACCTAGAGGGATTTGAGACATTCTAGAGTCGATGGGGAGGAAAGCCGACCATGAACGGGATATTTTTCTACAATCGAAAGTTAGGAAGCTCTCTGTATCCTGCTGGCATGCAGACAGTCCAGCAATTTCGACAACTTTTCAGATTTGACTGACTCTCTTGCATCAACATACTGCGTGGCGGGGAGAGGAAAAAGCAGAATCCAGCAGGACAGTCATTCTGACATTGAAGAGCAATTAAAGTCAGCTAGAGAGAGAGAGAGAGAATATGATGAACATTTATATAGTAAGTTCTCGTCAAAGTTTTGATTTTGTCGGTCTGAGTGTTCAATCGAGAAGGAGCTAACCACCTAACCTTTCTCCCCTTCCCAGTGCATCACCAGCCTTGCAGCAACGACTGCTTCAGTGTACATCATGACTCAGTCATTTTGGACGGAATCCCTCGATGAACAAACTATATCATCTACTATTTCACTCTATCTATCATGAAGCAGCATTTTTTTAGTAAGTTTCTCTTGTTGTACGCATTCAAGGATGGTTTGAGGCACATGTAAGTAATTAGTAGCAGGTCAGGTGAACATATGGGAACCGTGGAAATTGTTTCCGCAATCTGATGCTCTCCGAAACCTTGTGGAACAGTTCCTTGACTATGCTTAGACTAGCATCAACCACATGCAATTGGCAATATTGGCATTTCGATGCATTCTTGACGGAAACCAGTCTTATCCTCTTCAACTTCAATGAAAAGTCCAGCTAGGCTTTTCTTCCGTCCTATTGTTTGCTGTAGCTTCCAGCAGCCTTTGGCCAAGGTTCTTTTGCCTACACCCAATTCCCAGACTATGACTGTCAGTGGGCTGGCTCTATCGTCCATCTCTTAGCAGACTGCCACATGCTTTGTGCAAGCACAGATGCAACACTCAAGCGATTGCATCTTGTTTTGCATTTTTTGTGTAGGGGACCATTTGCTTGTGTCTTGGGTCCTGGCATAGCAGAGTGCAAAGAATGCAAAGGCTATGGACATGTGATGAACATTTATATAATATAATATAGATCTTTTGACCAGCAGGCTGATGACATGATCAGACTATCCATATCTACCCTGCTGGCTATTGCTATATCAAGATGTAGGCAGACATGCCTCATGAAGTGCGATTGCTGTTTTCCCTCCCTAAAGGTGATAGTATTTTTGAAACGAGAGAAACTGTGCAGAGGGTATCAGACCTCAGATGCGCCATCGGCCAAGGCACATTCGACGGAGACATGGTCGCGTTTGCGGGAACAATTGCTTGCAGGTCACTACGTCTGAGTTTGAACCGGCGCGCTGGCAGATGTCGCTATCCACCACAACAAGACACCCATGCTGCAATCAGAAGCTCCTGCTGGAAGAACTCTGTTGATCTTTTTTGATCTTTTTGGTTGGAGGCAACACACCAGAAGCTGTAAGACTACAAGTTTGGTTTGACTTGTTTTGATTTGCGTCTTTCTTGGGCATGAGAGGCTACACTGTTTCACTCTGTTGCCTTGGCTTTCCACTTGCCAATTTTGTTCATGCACTCGTCAGGCATGTCCAAAGTGAACAAACCGATCATAAGCTCCACAATATTTTTTTGATATGTTTTGATTGTTTTTCTGGTATTCCTGCCGCTTACCTTGGCTCCACTTAGTTCCAAGTCACCTAGAAGCGGCTGCCATGCATCAATGCTATGGTGGCAGTACCGCCCTGGCGGTCAATGGAGCTTTTGGAGTACAAACGACAGGTGCAAAGGACTTCACGCTGTGAAGATCCTCCACATGAGCTGCGTGATCTTTGGGTTTGGCTAGTCACACGTTGGCAGAGTCTGGCCCGAGCACTCAGTGCTTGTGATCTCCTGGAAATTCGTCGCTTCGGGGAACCAGAACTAAGGCAGCTTTGGCAACATGCCAGAGGAGGTGCCGGCCAAGACTTCAAGCAGTTTATGGCTGCATTGGCTCCCAACTTTTCACCACGTTCCCAGCAGATCCCGCGTGGCAGTTTCCTGGAAGCTTGCGCTGCTTGTGCGCCCAGAATCACTTTCAGACACTGGTCAAACACTGTCCTTTTGGCATATGAACAGCTGTCTGACTTGGCAGTCACCCTGTGCAGTGGAGGCATGCGATTTGCGGGAGATTGTGACGAGACTCAGCTAGGCCCTTCAAAGGGCAGGACATTAAAACAAAAGGTTGTGAGGGAGGAAGATTTCATTGAAGTCCTGGCTTTGCAAGAAGTTTGTCAGGAGGATGCCATGTCGTGGCTGGAGGCCCTGCGAACTTCTCCACCCAAGAGCATGGTAGACCTTGACCTCTTGACCAAACGCATCGTTGATCAACAGATAGATTTGGCACAGCAACCTGAGTTCAATTTCTGTTATGATGGCTATGAGCGACCGTCCGACTGCATGCCTTTGGAGGACATTGCTGTTCGCTTGATCCACTCCTTTGGTGACCTAACTCTGGCCTTCAACCTTTTGCCCAAGGCAACCCAAGTAAACCAGACCCAGAGCCGCATCGGATCACCCAAGCTTCGAAGTGTGAGCCCTCAGTTCCGAGGCAAGGCCCGGCCACCAGGTCTCCCAGGTGCCCATCAGCCACGCAAGGCTGACATTGGAGCAGAGGCCCGTCAGATGCAATCGACCAAAGTTGAAGATGTCTTTACATTGACTGAGCGCCAATGGCTTCATGCTCTCCGGGGCTCGAGTCAGAGACGACTCTTGCCGGACTCCGATGCGAAAGCAGAGGCAGCACGTCAAATGGCATGGCAGTCACAGCGAGCTGCAGTGGCAGCTGCTTTGGGTATGACGCGGCCAGCCATTGATGGGCTCCATTCCTTGTTTCCCAACTTATCAGAACGGCTGTGCATTGCAAAGACTGCGTATCAGCCTTTTGAGGCCATGATGGTTCGGGCTTCTCTCACACCTCATGGATTCTTTGGACATCGCCTGGCACGTGATGTGCCAGTCACTTCAGTATCAGCCCGTCATTTTATCAAAGGAGATGTGACGGCCCTTTGTGGATCGAGGCCCTTTGTGGCAGTGATCGCCTTGGGAGCTGAGAGGGCCTTAGCCAATGGCGAGGATGTGGAGATGGAGTACCAGGCCTGCCTTGAAGCTGCCACTGCTGGCACTGCCGTTGCAATGCTTCGCGCTCCAGGCACCGAACATCACGGAACATGACTAGTCAGACTTGTCAAACTTGTCATGTGTTGGATCTTGGCATTGGCTTGATTCCCAAACTCAGTGTTTCAGGTGTAGGGCCACAGCGTATTCATACGTATTTCATACTGTACCTACTGTTTTAGATTTCAGTTATATAGATGATGAGATAAAATATCACACTTGTCGCCAGCACACGGCCAGTATGTCAGTGGAGCTAATCCTTTTGAAATAGATGGCACTTTAACGGAAATCAAATTATTGAAGGACAGCCATGGTTTGGTATTTCAACTCAGTATACAAATATTGAGAGAGAAAGTTGGCGATGGCCCAAGTAAGGAGCCAACAATCTTTTGCTTGGTTGCATTTGGGTGATTTTGGTTGATTATTTTGCCTGATTTGCATGCTAGCTGCTCGCTTGGTTAATCTTGCTCATCACGGTGCTTGCATCTTGCATCACTTATTTTGCTGTTTTTGTTGGTGGAATGCTGGTTGGCTCAAGACTCTCTAGAAGCCACCGCCCTCTTGAATTTGGGTGTTGTGGTCTGGTACTTCATGATGATTCATGTCTGTATATATCTGTATATGGCATATGATATAATTGTCATGTCTCAAAGAAAAATGGTTGCTGCTGGCATTCCTCAAATGCACGATAATTGACGTCCGGACCATCTCATCTCCATCAACCCTTCACCTCCATTCCCAGGATCCCACCTGATCCATTTCAAATTTCTGATTCCTTCTTTGTCTTCATATTTGTTACATTTTGTTATCACACATGATCACCGTAAGAATATGCAATGTAAGAATTGGGTTCCAATTGCTTGTCACACAGGCAGCTCCGGAGGACGTGATGGGCGTTGGGCTTTGCAGCTTTGTGCTTCAGAAGATGGGCGCAATGCCCTTGGCACCGTGGGTCCTCCCTTGCCCTTCCGTGTTTTCCCGCGGCGGCCAGGAAGACCTTCGGCTCCTTTTCTGATTTCTACTGGCACCTCCGTGGGAGGATGTTTTTTGGTTGTGGCCTGGCGTGAGCCACTGGATGAGGGTGGTGCACCAGTGCTGGGACATGACCTCCGGATCTGGGAACAGGAACGTTTCATGCGAGGTGAGGAGCCTCTGGTTTTCAGTGGCCCGGATGTGTGGCCAGAGTATCACATGGAAGGCGTCGAGCCTGGTATTGCATATGTCTTGCAGGTGCGATGCCACAATGAGGCTGGCACCTCAGAGTGGAGCACCATGTCAGAACCACTGACCACAGCCCTCAAGCCACCATCTGAGTTGGAGAAACCAGAAGCAGCAGATGTTGGCTTGAACTTTGTGACCTTGCAATGGGGCACTTCCGAAGTGGAAATTGATTCCTACGAGATTTTTGTAGAGCCTTTGACCAGCGGTGAGCAGGCTTGGGTTTTCAGTGTGGAGCCGCCAGAAGAGACTGAGCATTTGTGCCGCTACACAGGGACCAAGACTGAAGCAACAGTGGAAGGCCTTCAAGCTCGACAAATGTACCGATTCCGCGTCAGAGGCTGCCGCAAGGCTGACTCTGGGCCCTGGTCAGAATGCAGCGATCAGGTCTATACCAGTAGCATGGGAACTGCTGGAGCCTCCCAACCATCAGCGCCAAGACAGGTAGAAGTGTGGAAGGAGGGGATGGTCTTGGAATGGGATGCACCAGATGCTCAGGTGGCAAGGTATCTTGTGAAGGGACATGCAGAAAGCACGTCAAGAAATGCAAAGACAAAGTCACCTGACGAGTTGCTGCAGTTTCAAACCACAGATTCAAGCACAAGATTAACTGTTCGCGGCTTGCAAGGAAATACTTTCTACACTTTTCGTGTCTTTGCTTTGACCTCATCAGGCCTTTCTCAGAGCTCTGAGCCAGGAAAGTTTTGTACTCTGGCAATGCCACCAGGACCTCCAAAGTCATTATCTGTGGTCGAGGTGGAGCAAACCCAGCTACGGCTTAGATGGGAGCCTCCGGAAGATGATGGAGGGGCACATTTGGAGAAGTACTTCCTTGAGGTGGTGGATTGGAATAGCCCCACAGAGCGCATGACCAAAGAGTTCGGCGGCGATGAAACCGAAGGCATTGTGGATGGATTGCAAGGCAACCAGCGCTACTTCATGCGCCTTACTGCTCATAGCAGGGTCGGTGTCTCACGCTGCACTGAGCTTCTTGCAACCTCCGGCCCAGTGGTGCCAGGAATGCCAGGAATTCCCAAGCTTATGGAGGATCCTACTGGGACATCAGTCAATTTGTCCTGGTCAGCACCACTCGACACAGGTGGAAGCAGCATCCTTGGCTACACACTGCAGGGGATTCTTTGCGATTGTGACATGGACTACCACGCCTTGGATGTGACCAGCACTAAGGGCAGTGTGCACGGCCTTCAGCCTGAAAGCCGATATAAGTTCCGGGTCTGTGCTCGCAACTGTGCTGGTGTTGGACGACCTTCTGACTGGTCTCCAGTCTTGCGCACAGCGCCCAAGGCACCTGAAACACCCGCAAGGCCCACAGCCATTTCAGCAAGCTCCACCAGTATTGAAGTCACGTGGGGCGAAGCACTGCCCGAATCTCCACCGATGCTTTGGGAGGTGGCAGCCCAGCGCGCAGACACCGAGAACGGGAAGATGCCTGGGCCAACAGCAAGATTTTTGCGTTGTAAGGCACCGCCGGTTCTTGTGAAGTCACTGGCCAGGTTCACAACCTATGTTTTTTCAGTTCGAGCTATGGGTGAGGGTGGCTGGTCAGAATGGTCAGAACCTTCAGAGGCAATGGGAACCTCGAGTGAGTGGACAGATGAAGAGATCACAGATTTTCTTCTGCCCAGATTTGGTGGATCTTTGGCCAATGTGTTCAGAGGCCTGGACACAAATTGCGATGGCTTTATCAGAGAAGGAGATCTCTATCATGGCTTCCAACGCTGGGGTTTGTCAGAGCTCTCACGGGAACGTGTAGCACAGCTCTTTGCCACCTTGGACTCCCCAAACCGTGGCATGGTCACATTGAGAGATTTCTCTAAGTGCCTTTCGCGTGCCACAGCACCACAGCGCTCCTCTCCAAGGGCCCGGAGCCCTGCCAACGGAGCCCATACACCCAATAGAAGTCCAACGCGAAGCGTTAATGCTGGACCCATAGTTCCAAGACGTTCAATGTCACCGCCAATGTGTCTCACACGTGCCCAGAGAGCCTCTTTTGAACTTACATATGTTAGCCCCAACCATCGATGAGATGAGCGCAAGCCGTGACATCGAGAAGCGAGGAACAAGACGGATTAGTCGCGACATTGGAGGCAGGTTTCAGTATATTCAGTTCAATGATATTCAATGAATTTCGATGATTCAATGCTTGGTAAATGTGCTCTTAGGCGTCCACAAGTGAGGCCGCAGAGGTGTGCATCCTGAGAAAAGATTGCAGCGAGCAGAGGGCAAAGTGTCTTCGTGATGTCATCGTTGAAGTAAACGATGCCATGAACACAATTTTCTAAAAGTCAGCTCAGTCAGATCGAGCTAGCTTCAATATGCTTCAATTGAATGCAGCAGATGGATCATGATGGATCTGCATCGACATGTGGTATCTCTGCGCAGCAAGCCTTGAGCCAAATGCGGAGGCGGGCCTATGTTTTCACCCGCGACGCTTGCATTGTCCAAGCTAGCAACTGAGCAGGAGGACCTTTTGCTATCCTTTTGCTTCATTCTTATCGAACCCATGATCAAACCACAACTAAACAATGAGTCGAGGCATTCTTTTGCATTCTTTTGCAGCATTCGTGCAGATGCACTTTCTTTGAATTGTCTAGCTTCCAGATGTGGCCAGGATAGCCGTGTTTAGCCTATTTTAGCCTGATGATACAGTATGGCATGCATAAAGATATATAAGTGTGCACAAGACTCCAGGTTTGTTGACACTTGAATCTTTACTACTGTGTGCACTTTATATAATATACATATTTCTCAATGTTGATGCCGCTTTCAGAAGCCATGCGCTGGCCATGCTCTGAAGGATGGGTCAAACATTTGTCCCTTGGGCAGTTTGTCTGCATGCTGGGCACTGCATGTGGCGGGTGTGCAACGATGCGAGCGCACCACGGAGGCTGCAGACCAGCCTTACAGAAAGCTGGAACATCTGAGAACATGCTGGACATATCTGGACATTCACTTTTTAGTTTTTTCTAGGCTCTTGGACAATCTTAGACAGATGGACTTGGAGGATCTTGATAGATCTTGACAGATCGTGTGATTAGGTCACAGTGGGGTGCGATATGAACCAACAATGCAAGATAATACTCAGATCTTCGATACCCAAGCCCGACTCCAATGCAACCAGTTCCACGATGTTGATTCAAGCATGTTCACCTTGTACGAACCACATTTTTGCGCGAAGGGGCTGGATTGATTTTCTGTTTTCTCGTGATCTCTGCGAGTGTTGTAAAAGCTGTAAAAGTATACCTTTTAGGACTATCAGGTCATGAGACTCTTTGTGCAACTCACAGGTTGGTGAAAGATTATATAGAAGGATTGAAGATTCCAGCCTGCTTAGGTCAAAACGGTCAAAATATGCCAAAAGTGAATCGCTTCGTCCGGGCTTAGCAAATTCAGCAGGTCCTTCCGCTTCTTCCTGCGATTGGCAGCCGCTGGCCACTGCTTCGTTTCTTAGCGAGGGTTCATCGCAACTTGGCAAAGATGGCTATAACACCTCGCCCCCACTACCTGGCATCATGTCGCATTTAGAAATCGATAACAAAATAGAACATGTATCATTTTTTCAGCCATATGAGGTTCCGCACGGGATCAATCCAGCCAGAGTGTCAGAATGATGCATCCAACATCTGGAGACGTTATCATCGATACGTTGAATTAGGACAGGTCAACATGCAGGAGATTGTGAACTTTGAGCAGTCACAACAAAACGTCGAAGGAAGGTTTCCAATACAAAGCGACATGTTTCTTCTGAGTAGGATCTAACCACTCGCCAGGATTAGACCGGGAACACTGGAGCAGAAAGGCCAATACTTTATCAGGGAACACGAACTTCTTATGAAGATAGATGCTAGCCACGCGATTGAAACCAAATTCGGACAAATGCAGCGATGATATTGCACGAATTGGGATACGATTTGCTTTCAAGAGTCTCACAACGAAAACTTGAAAACGTCTAGCTAACTTACCAAGGGTTAGTTCACTGTGAATCCACCCGGGCTGCCAACCATGGGTCGCAACAAAATCTAGACTTAGTTCTATCCATGAGACTCTTTCTTCAGCCGTGGCCCCCCTCACTGGGACAAACCAGTGAGGAGCAGAAAGGTAGCCAGCCAGAGTTCTTGCGGCAAGTTGGGAGATCCTGTTACGACCAGATGTGACAGACGAAAAGTCATGCAATCTTCCAACTGGCCCCAAGACCCTGGGAAGACTGCGCAACCTATGAAATTTGATGTAATGAATTGCGAGTGTTTGCCTAAGATTTTCAGGGATCGGGTTGCCACTGCTTAAAATGTCAAGGAAAGAAGTTTCTACTGAGCCAGGTTTGATCACCTCCGAAAAAACGCGGCACGCGCCTGTGCACGCTGAAATGTTTGACCGCACGCGACGTAGGGGTACACAAGAGCACGACATCGCAGTCCGTATACGGGGGGAATTGAAACGCTCCAGATCATCGTGCGCGAAATGTTCAGTTCGTGACATCAGAGTAGTGACCAAATGAACTTGTAGCCCAACTGCCTGGGAAATGAGATCGCGAAAGCAAGAAATTTTAACTCGGAGTTTCTCTTTGGCGCAGGACTTGGCTAACGCATCTGCGCGGGAATTTCCTTCAGTTAGGTACTGGCATTGCTGCGCATGGTTAGACACGTGGGCTTTGACTTTTCGAAGTGAAATCGTCCCTTGCCGTCGAGCAAGGACCTGCCCCATCTTTTCCCATAAATCAGCATTGTCTAACTGACCCAGCACTGACGGTGAAAAATGACAACCCACCAAGCGGTTAAATCCATTCAAGACATTCATGCAATCGGTATATACTGTAAGATCACCCCTAAAAAAGGCCAAGCAATACAGAAGGGCATAAATCTCAGCTCTCTGAGAGCTTTGGTCACATCCCGGGAGAACCGCATTCCACTCATGAGAAGCTGACCAGAAAGCCGACGCAGCAGTCCGAAGTGGCTGCCATTTGTTTGCAAAGGCCGATCCATCTATAAAAACTGGATCAGAGGTACAAGCACAAAACATTTCAGGGGGTAGTGCCGGTAAATCCTTTTGTTCTCGGGCCCATTCACGATAAATTTGGCTTCGGGGGAATATACCAGTACACCATGTAGAACGTTGAAAAACATCTGGCGGCCTGGTTTGGGCATAGAATGGACATTGCTTAAACAAATGTAAGTGGTCTTCACGTTCCCCACATGCAAAACATTTGTCGGACGCAGTTAACCCGGCCGCCTTGCACCTCACGGATGTAAAAATCTGTCCCGACCATAACTTTTGGAGGATTGCCCTAACTCTTTGAATATCTTTTGGGAAATCCCGCAAGAAAGGTTCGAGTAATTCCATGTCATCCTTAGTTGCAAATGACGAATCATGAAGAAATCGAGTCAGGAAAACGTCAATGGAATCCAGATCATCGAAAAAATCATGTCGCTCGGGCACCTGATTTAATAAGAAAATTCGACAGGCATGGTCCAGTTCTTCGACAAGGAAAGATTTGCTCCCTCCCTTGATACAGAAGCCATTGCCTTGCGGGGTAGTGGTTATGTAGAACGGCTCTTCTGAGTTCAATGTCCAGCCCAACGAGTTGCACACAAATGCCAGCACAGCAGCAAGACCATTATTGGTTTGCTCAACTGTTCTTTGGACAAGGGCCGCTTCTTTTAGTACCTTTGTGGCTAGTTCAGGGTGCGTCCACGCAAGCGCTCTGATTTTAACTAAAAGTTGCTTTGCCAAAGCAGCAAAAGGGTCAATAAAGACGTCCTCATATGTAGCAAGAAACAACCACGGGGACCTGATACGCTTCAGCCTGTTCGCAAAAATTTATACCACATGTGTCCTAAGGCGTGCCAAGGCTCGCTTTGACGGAATTTGGAATTCAGTGCCATGCAACCATTGGGGGTGGGCATTGGTTTTGATGTGTAGAGCTTTTTGGGTGTTGCAAAGAGGTAGTTGCGCAATTTTCTGCAAAGTAGCTACTGCTTTGTTGGCCCTTTGATCTTGTGTCACAGCTGCCCTCTTTTTGTCTGCTCTGTGGACGTTGCCGAGGCTTTTGGCATTTGATTTGGACTTGTAGGTACGACCTACTTGGATGAGAAAGCGCCTTCTTTGTTTTTGGCGTCTACTTACAACAGTTGTTTTTTCCTCGCTGATAAGTTGTCCAGTAAGGCGATCGAATTCGACCGTTTCCGCCAAAGCTGACTGCAACATGCCAATGTTCTCACGTTTTGCCCAAACTTTCATATCATCGATGAATGTAGTTGCTTGAACTTGGGGACATATCTTATTAAGGTGCGCCATCAAAACTGAAAAAATGCCATTAACCATCAGGATAGACAAGGTACAACCTTGAAGCGCTGAAGACCCATGGATCAATCTTTTCCCAAAAGCTTTCCCCAATTTCATAATCCTAACCTGATTGGAGTAAAAACCTTGAATGGCCACGCCAATTGGAGGGGGTAAACCCAACGAATTTAGGGCAGACACCGCTACTGCAGGTACTATTCGATCGAAGCATTTTACTCTGTCAAGAAGGACCAACAATGGTTCAGTTTGGAAATCTCTTATATCCAAAGATAGTTGAGCTTCTGACTCAAACATGTGTCTTTCAGGTACCCCGCCTATAATGTTAGATGGGAAAACTCGCAACATCCAGGGGATTAAATGGCGAAATCGCAACCCACTCCAAACAGAATAAACACAGGAAGAAACACCAATACACCTCGTGTCTTTCGGGGATTTAATGTCTGTCCCTTTCCCGATAGCCGAAAGTGAGATAAATTTGAGAACCAATGGCCATTGGCCTGTTTCTTCTGCCAAAAGCATTGTCATAGTAAAACCAATCCAACCACTAGGGGGTAAATGCAGAAGCTCATCCATGCCCCACGCATCCATTCCAGCAGCCCTGCTAGGGGATCTGGTTTGGGCAAATTCCCAAACTTGTTGGAAAGTGAGTTGGGGGAGATGACAACTGGCACTCATGTCTTCCATGGTTTGTGAATATTTCTCTTGGAAATTTTGGATCATAGAGGGTAAGTCTTCACGCTGATGAACATTATACACCTCTTCCATGTAGGAGGTCAGCATATCAAGCATTTTGTTTGTGGAGGATGTATATTGACCGTGCTCATCTTTAAAAGCTTTCGGCACTTGAGACAATCCGCCTCGAAGCCAGGAATGCACTTGTTTTTTGTCGGTTTTTGAAGAAATCTGAAGTTTCTTTTGCCACCGCCCAAGAGCCGCTTGCTGGCGGGCAGTGGCTGCACGTTCGGCATGCTCTTGCGCTGTTTGCACAAGAGTTTCAGCTACAGAAAGGAGATGGTCATAATCATGGACGGGTAATTCTGGCATCGGGAGCCCTGCTGTTTGACACTGCCTGCAAATTGAAGATTCAAGCAACTTAAACTGGTCTCGCAGAAGCAAGTCATGATTGTTTTCGGCCAACTGAACTTTTGTTAGCAATTCTTTACAACATCGAACAAGCTTCTGATCTTTACAGGGACTAGGCTTATCAGGAACCACATGAACACAAGAAAAAGTTGGGATCTCTCCTCGGCCAAAGTTTGTCTGCGTTTCTGACATGCAAATGGTATCAAGCATGGATGAAGCCAGGTGACACGCTATTTGCCAGAGCCTCTCGGCATTGTGACTTGCAGCCGCCGCGATAATGTCAGGTAGAAATTTCTGCAATACAGGAATACACAAGTTATCACGGGCAGCCCATTCTGCCTGATTATTAGGCTTTGCTGGGAGTTGCCACTTTTTCCTTAGGGGAACCACCGCGATATCTTCATGTAAGATTCCTAGATTCAAGGAAACTCGCAAAGGGCAGTGCCCGGGGAGAATGGAATCGCGCAAAATTTGAATGTCAGAAACTAGCTCCAAGCCTAGGTTATTAGCCAGGATATGGTCAATTCTTGTTCGGTAAGGACCAGGTAGCAAGGATTCCCACCCTTTTCTGGAAAAGGTAGCCTCTAGATCACGACCATGCACTGATTGGATTTGCGCATACGCATCAAACCAAGTACAGGAAACCATGGCTTGTGCCACTGCTGAAATCTGTTCTGGTTCTTCCTGGAAATCACCAACCACAAAACAAGGATAAGAGTTGAACCTTGACAGGAAGTAAAAAACAGATTCGCAAATGTCAGACCTCGTCTTTCTGACAGATCCAGCCGGCAAATACACATTACAAAAGATAAAGCCCTTCTGGGCTGTTCCAGCTGAGCACCAAAGCACCTGTACATGGTCTCGGATTACGGAAAAGTCGTCGGGTATCGAGATTTGCTGATATGGTATGTCTTTTCGGACAAGAGCTGCAACTCCGCCGTGTCCCTGTCTCAAAATTTTGGCAGAGCCCTTGACTCGAGAAAAAGCAGGTTGAGGACCCAAGGATAAATCAAATCCAGCCCTGAAGAAAGATTTCTGCAGGGACACAGCAGAACACTTCGGCACACGAGATTCTTGCAAGAACATCGCCGCAACTCCGTTGGAATCATATGTTGAGAAAGAAGCAATATGATCCTTGTACTTTGGACAAGAACTCACATTTGCAGAAATAAAGGAAAAAGCGCCAGTAGGCCCTTCCCCAGGAAACCCGAGACAAGGACTGTAGATATCGAAAAGTGGGCGAGAAGGGTAGGATTCCGAAAAAATCTGAAACAAAGGGATACCATCCATTTTGATTTTGACCTGTCTGCCGGTTGTGTCATTAGACATGGTTGGCTCAACGCACTGGGATATCAAAAGCGCCATAACGAAAAGGCCTCTGCTTACTTTCCACAAATGACCTCGCCATGAAGCACGAAAAGAAATTGTCACGAAAACAGCAGTTGAAAAGCCCCTGTGAGCCAAACATTTTCGAGAGCTTCTGTTCAACATGGGAAAGGGAAAGTAGCGACCAAGGAGGCGTATCCTTATCCAAAAGGCAACAAAGAGGCACCCGACAAAAAGAGAAAAACAGAAAGAAAAGGCGCATATCCCAGAAACCAGTGCGAACACAAATCCGGCCCGTGCAAAAAAGCCAACTAAATGAATTAAGGCAGAGAAGCTACTCATGGACATTAGAGATCTGAAGTCAAAACTTTCGCCGTGTGGCCAGTTCTGTTCAAAATTGAAGTAATCCCACCAAACAATTGCAAAGGGCACAACTTTGAGAAGGGACCGGTAGGAAAAGAACAGAACATGGAGATTGACATCGATGAAAAATATCAGAACTTTGCCACCTTTGGCGGAGGTGAGTGGATCGGGGTACTTGCACTACTGGCTGCTGTCATCATTCTTTCCTGCATGTCTTTCAACTCGTTGATAGCACACATCAAAGATGAGAATCCTCCTTCCTGAACTTGTTTGATCTGGCTGATGTCTTCGCGGGTCTCCGCCTGGGTTTTTTGCAACACCTTCACATCACTGCACACTCTGTTCATGCGATCTTCCAGGGCTTGCACTTTGCCAGCCAAACTGGATGCGAAAGGTGACATAAATGATCCTGGCGGCGAAGACTGGGCCGAAGATGGATTGGCCACTGGCGGCTTGGAAAAGGAGGACCGGGTAGAGACTTCCACTTTACGGTCACTGGAACCTGAGCTTGAGCTGAACTCGCTATTGGCTCTTGGCTTCCTAGGGGCTCTCTTCCCAATCTCTTCAACTTGAAGAAAGCCCAGGTTCGTGGGAATTCGGCAGGAAGTTGGCGAGGAGCTGCTTCCTACAATAGCAATAGCAAGTTCAGCCACATGAATGATACGGAGCGGAACGACATGCCAGCTAAGCGAGGCACATGTCTCCACAACTGTGGCCACAGTAGCTCCAGAAGGGAAGCCCTGGACCTTGAATCTCTTGGTGAGCTTCATGCTCATAGTGTGGGCATTGAAAATGCCACTGTTGCCGTAGATGAACTGTCGCGCCTCTCCCAGGTGCACATCTTGAATCCGAAGATAAAACACACTTTGGGCGCAGAATAGACCAAGAAATCCCTTGAGATGGACATATTTTTCGAAACCAGCCCTTGTATCGGGAGGACTATCCTCAATCTTGATGATCTCGAGGTCAGGCTCATCAGGGTCAAAAGGTCCACGCGCCTGTCGGAACGTGACCGAATTTTTTCCAGATTTGCTGTAGAGACGATCCCGATCAGAAAACGGAACCTGAAGTCTTTTCACCAAGTAGTTGCCTTTGTTCTGGCATCTATGGGCCACAAAGTCTCCGTCTTCACACTCGGATTTCAGAACTTCCGCAATGAACGCATCAAATTCTGATTCTTTGCTGAGGGCTTGCCAATCATGAGCATTCGAATCTGACTGCCGAATTTCAGCCCACAGGGCAATTTTTGGTGAGCATGAAATTTCAACGGTCATCTCCTGCTGAGCTCTGCGGATGTAGTTGCCATCGTCAAGAGCCATGTTGACTAGCGTCACTGCTCGGCTCTCATTGCGACCAAGAACTGGGTCATGAATTGTAATCACACATTCTTCGAGCCGGGATCCTTCCAACCCAAAAGACTCCAGCTTTCTTTTGTTGTAGCCCTTACAGATCAAGGCACATGTCTGGCTGGTTCGGGTAGCCGAGTTGTCTTTTATGGTGCCCAAATTTGCCAAGCTGATGCCTTGTGAACTGTCATGAAATCGCTCCATGGGGAAAACTTGCAAGGACTGAATGTCATCACCAGACACCAGCTCCAGTTCGGTGAGGAAAGGAATTTGGATGCCTGGCTTGGATGACTTCGACTCCCAAGCGGAGCGCTTGGACCCAGACTCCATGTGCGAAATACCGCTCGCAACGGCGCTCACAGGATGCGACAATGCAGTTGTGTGACAACATAAAAGGAAAACATGAAGAACAAAGATGACAAAACAAATGCACCTCATTGTAGGCTGAGGGGAAGTGGAAAGAACTGAAAAGGGCAATCAAGCAAAGGTGAATCTTGGTAAGGCAGCCCTACAACCCCTATAGCAGCCCCAACCACGTGCCGGTGTTCACCGCTGGTGGGTCGGAACCCACGCCAGTAGCTTCAGAGCCACGACGGCTTATAGAACATGTATCATAATAATGCAGTGCGGATATATAGATAATATAGATTCTGCAAAAAATCCGCTAGATTCAGTCAGTAAATTACAATAATTACACACTAGATGTCACTGGAAACATGAACGACCTCAAGTCACTCTCCTTTTCCATCGCTTTCCGGCACACTGCTGTAAGGTGACTGGCTGCGAACTGCAAACGAATGGTCTTGTGAGGAGCTTTTTCATCCATCTATCAGCTGGGAGCCTTGCCCGAAGAAAGCTAGATCGGCATGACAAGCAAGTGCCACACCCACAGAAAAAGTATGAACAAGTGGCATTTGTTTCCGAATCAATAAATGTAAAGAAACAACAGGCACCTGATTCTAGATTCCAGATTGTGGGATGACAACCCGACAACCCTCCCCAATTCCAAGGATGACTTTCACGGATTGGTGGATGATGCTCCTTTGCTGCAAATCTGACAATGAGATGTTCAATATTGTTCAATGCGCCCTGCTTCATTCCGGCGATTTGATGCGATTTGTTCAATGCACCAAGATTCATAAAAATAATGCAAGCCAATGCCAAAATTGGAAGTCTAACTTGGAAGTCAAAATTTTAATCCACAAGCCTGTCTTCCCGGCCAGAAGTTGCCTAGAGATGGCCAACATATTGCCAACATATGCCAAAATTGAAACCACGCCGAAGCCGATCGAAGCTGCAGATTTGACATCAGCTTCGTCAGTGGCACTCGGCCACAAAGGTGGCTGTTGATGACTTTGACGAAGAGAGGATGGAGACCCTGGTGGGTCCTGCATTCAATACAGCCTCTGAAGAGGTATCTTTTCAGATTCAGCAGGTTTTGTGTGTTTCTTTTAATCTCAGGAATTTAGGGGGGCTTATGTTGTCAAATAAGCCTTCAAAACTTTAGTTTGAAAGAACCATTTCAGATGCAATCCTTGTTTTGTTCCTTATAGAATATCAATTTGATATCCTCGTCAGTCGGCCTGGATGTTTCGACACATTTCGACATAGAAACTCATCATGGTTTGAGATGTTTGTGATGCCAGCAAGGCGAGTGGAGTTATTTGGAAATATTCATCAGCTGCACTGTATGATGGGAGCCCAATCGCGGCCTGGACTCAGTGCCTGAGTTTGACTGGCGTATTGGCGTGCCGTTGCAATTGGAAATAAAATTGGCAAACATGGGCGCAGCCATTCACGGATGTTCACGGCCTCGTAACGTTGGCATATGCAGTTGGGTTTGGCTGAGGCGCTGCGAGCACGGTGTGGCAGCAGCATTCCTTTTACGCGCTTGTGGCCTCATTTTAGGCGGCTGCGACTTCTATTCTATTATACACGTCGTGAATCATTGCGCGTTCTTCAAAGATCTTCAAAACATGGCAGCACAAGAGCGGACCATCAATGCTCTGAAACTTTCCTGGTTTGGTCCAAGTGGCAGGAGACCAAGACGTTTTCAAGATGGTCGAATCCTCACTCGGTCTAGTGGGCGGTGAGAACAGGACCTGCACCCGGACGTAGCAACCGTGTCGCTTTGGATCCCTGACACAAACCCGTACACCGATGACATCCGATGACGAAAGCCTGTCTTTGCGAAGGATTGTGGACCTCTTGGACTCGAGATGGCCGTTGTACCCTGGCAGTCTGTGAAGCCGCCAGGCAACAATCCCTCGCTTTGTAACTCCAAACGCATCCAACCAAGGAACGCATCCCCCTTGAAATATATTGAACATTGTGAATGATGTGAATGTTTCATGTCATCAGATCCATTGTTTCAAGATATTTGATGCACTTTTTTAGGTTTTGTCATTACATGATATTACACATTTATATACATGGTTGTTCAAGTGTGAAGGGAGTAATTGAAATCGCATGTATTAACATCGTAGAGCTGCAGACCAAGCTGGCCTTCTCCCGCCCTCGGGGGCAAAGAAGTCTGCCATATCACGATGATGACAACAAGAGTCATCATTGTCGTCGTTGCGCTGTCATCATCGTCATCATCATCATTCATATTTATATATTCATATTCATATTCATAGTCTTCTTCTTCTTCATCATCATCATCAAGGCTGATTGATTTGCACACGGTCAGAACACTCCGTCTCATCCTTTGAAACCAGAGACCTGGAGTAATGGAACATGTTTTCCTATAGAAGAAAAGGTTGGCATCTTGGTTTCGGGTAGCACCGGGTAGCAATTGTCCATGCAGTTCGGTTTGAATTCTAGTGCTCCCCTACATGGTCGCAGCTCAGGTATGCCATCCTTCATCGGCAACTTGATACTATAATTATTTTGCTGCACTCGCTTTTGGGTCGAACATTCCTGCAGGAGTCATGCATGATTTGAGGCTAGTGGCAGGATATGTTTCTTTGTTTTTGACTGGAGGCTGCAATGTATGAAGAAGAGATGGGATGATTTGCCCATTTCTCCACAAGAATCTTGGCTCAATGTTGAGACCAGCGTGTCCATCGGGACCAAATGGCATTATCCAGCCGGTGATCATGGCCCTATGCAGGAATTGAAGCCATCCATTGACTCCCCAGCGCTACTTGAAATTACATCACCAGCAGAGACTCGTCAAAGACTAAATCTGAACGACTATCACTGCTGACCTGACCAGAGTGCTATTTGCTTTGAATTGATCTTGTAAAGAAACCTGTCACAGGTGGAACGTAGGAAGTTTTAGATTGCCAAGCAAAGCGGATGGGCATGAAGCTGATCAGGACGCGTATGTTGGGACTGCACGTGTTTTTTTTGCAACAAAGACTGCACAGTGAAAGCGAATGTGAAAGCCGTGAAAGTTCGGCAAGTTCAAAAGTTTCCTGTGGATGTTGGCAAAATTCTGGACATTGAGGCTGCTGACCTGGCAGATTCGTTGATGATGGCCGCACCTGGGCCGGTCCTCATGGTGTTCGTTTCTTCTTCTCGTGTGAGACTTCTTCCTGGTTATGTCAACCATTCCAAAAGCTGCCCAGCTGAGTCTGGAAATGTTTGGAAGCTGTCACGTTCACACAGATTCACACTGATATATCATGATATATCCTGATTGATTCATCCCACACATCCAAGGGCTGGACTTCCTGGGGAAAACTTTGTTCCTGCCGCAGAATAACTACATCCGTGAGAAGTGCCTGGCTTTGGTGGATGCGTGTTTACCTGTTTTGAGGCCTGGCTGCATCTAGGAAAAAAATCTGAGAATGCTCAGTTCGAGCCAAGAATACGGGACTTGTGCAGAAAAGTCATGCACTGACAACCCGCCACTATTGAAAACATTTGAAGACTGAATCCAAGGTCGGTCTTCCCAGAAGTGGCCAAGTACACAGTCCTGGCATTTGCTGCGCGATTGAGGGTTGATGTTCTCTTTGTGGATATGGAGACTTGATTGTCCCAAAGGCATTTGGGTGCGCTTGATCTTGTCACTCCTTTGAGCTGCACATTTCATTGAAGCTGCAATTATCGCACGCTTTATTTTTTTTTGTTTCCTTTGAAGCCTACTCCGAGTATCTCCGAGTTTCAAATGTGACGAGTCGCGCTTGATTTGAAAGCAATTGATAATCTCAGGACACATATTGGGTCCAGAACCCTCTTGACAGATTGCCGAAGCATGGAGATTCTGGTGCAGATGTTTTTTTTTTCTGCAAGTAAGACTGGTAAGACGACCAACCCAGATTTCCAAGCATTTTTCATGCTCATGTTTTTAACTGCCACTCAGCCGCGCCGAAGTCTTTGCCACAAACTGATACTGCATGATGCAACTGCTGCACACTGCAGTTTTTTTAAGGTCTACATCCCAGTGGAATTTTATTCCAACCAGAGCCGTCCCAGCATCATGCTAGTGAGATCAGCGAAGCTTGGTTTGTGATATCTTTATGGATCTCGCACTTGATTTCTATAACATTTGACTCATACAGGCAGATCCCAGATGAAGCCAACACCAACATCAAGACAATTGGTTCAACATTTGTTGCATATATATATATTATATTAACAATATCGATATGGATATATGAACACCAAATCCATATCAGCAATCAATATCAGTATACCATGCGCCATTTGTTTGGGTCAGTCTTGGTTAAGCGCAGCAAGATTATTGTACGATATTGTACGCTCCTTTCTGAATCTCACTTCACGGAGAATTTGCCAAGGAATGAGCGAAGCAAATACGCCCTCGCCATCATGGCGGCATGGCTGCTGAGATTTCCGTTCATCTCATCCAATCCTGGTGGCTTGGTTGTGGCGATGCACGTTCAGAGTATATGTTTTTTTTTTTCATGTTTTTTCTTCGCCCAGCGACATCACATTCAGATTGCGCAGGCCGTGAATAGCATGGCATTTTCTTGACACCCTGATCTAAATGAGGTATGCGTCACTTGCTGGAACCGGATCGTCCGGGCTATGTTCCTTCCGTGTCTTTCCTGCGTCATGACCGCTCAGAAGAACGAGGTCCCTTACAGATTGGAACTTTTGATTCCGTGGCTCGGCTTGTTTCATATTCTACTTGCGTGGCTTGAAGAAAAAGTTAGTCTTTGATTACATGGATTGAATAAATAAGTGCACAGCTGCAGATTTTGAAGCCTGCATTCTCTTCTCGATGTATGGAACATATCTGTGAGAGAACCTGCATTGATTCACTCCCCCTAAGAATTTACCTCTCTCCCGAATGAATACCCCCCAAAAAAAAAACACGGCAGAATGAACAATTCCTGTGGAAAAAGTATGACTTCTTTGTTTCGCGCAAAGCTATAAACCACTGTTGAAATCAGGATGCCTCTAAAAGAATTTGGAAAGGTCGTGACTGCGCAATGTGGCACCCCTGAGGAGAACGAGTTCACTACAATGGATGGTTGGTTTGGCCAGGTTGGCAAGGTGGTTGCGTTGGAATTCAGCACCTTTCTTGCTGAGGAGATCAAAATGCCAATGCTGCTGGTCTTAGCTTCGGATTGGTTCAACAAAAATCTCTCCACACTTCAGCACGTCAGCTGTGCTTAATTCGAAAGTGCTAGTTGCAGTGAAAAATGATGAAAAATGGATCAAGACTACCTGCCCTTGAGCCTGACGGCTGAGGCTGGAGGAGCTCTACAATGGTGTCAGGAAGGCAGAAGAGCTTCTGCCTCAATTTCAAAAGTCACTAGTCCGAAATAGTGCAAACAGACATGAAACATAATGATATATGGCTTCTTATGGTCCAGACTTCCCCTAATCTCCTTTCCTAAAGGTTGTTGGTCAATGTTGGGCACCTTCTTAAGTTCTGAAGTTTAAGTGCATCTTGATATCTTGATGAAGTGCGCACACGCTGTTTCCAGGCTGAAAATTGTAAGTCGCTGTGATGGAATGCATCATTTCAAGTCATGCTTTGCCTTGTTGGTCCTTGGAAATTTAAAACGCGTTGAACCGATCACCTCATCTCATGGTCTCCCAAAAAGACATGACGTTGAATTGGGAGTGGACCAGGTTCATCCAAGTCGTGCTTGCACACACCCAGGCAAATGTCCCCAAAGCGACCAATGGAAGTTCTTCAAAGCGACCCTCACGCAAGCCCTCCTCGCATTCATGCAGATGTTGCGCGGATGCATCATGCGTCGAACAAGACCGAAACCATTGTTATCACCTCCAGATGCTTTCAAACAGCGTATTTATGTAATTATATTAATATATGCCAAAACATGCCCAAACCAAGCTGGGTGTGAAGATTGTCATGTTCAAAGTATCAGATCTATTCCTGTGTGCAAGTTGCATTTGTTGATTTTATTTCGCAGGCAGTGATTGACATATCACTGCGCTGGGCCGCGAATCTTGTGCTGCGCGCAGCCAAGCCAAGGTTCGCATAGTCCATGTGAACTTCGCGGACGGTTGTTGCGAAGTCGAACAGGCAAGGTCTTCAAGCACAGCTCTGGAGTTTGGCGTCCCCTGGTGGTATCACTGTTGCAGGGCTTGGAAGGTTTCCTTTCTGTGTGGACTCACAAGATCTAGTCAGACCTAGCCTGATGTTTCATTTTGTTTCATGGTTATTTACTTTCTATGCACTGTTTTGCAATGTATCAATCTTGCTTTGTTGTCTTCTTTGTTGTTTTGTTGCCATGTCTCTGGTGCTAAGATTTGCCAAGGATATCAGGATATCAAGATATCAAGTGAGTCCTGGTTGCGATCCAACCGAGGCCAATGAGTCTCGGGCACTGGAAGGCAGCTTTTTGACTCCGGAGTTCAGGTCTCGCAACGATCATCTCCTGAATTTTGTTCGAAGCTCCCTGGCAGAGTTGGTGGATGTACAGCTTGGGCGTTTCATATTGGTGTTGCTCGGAAGATTTGGAGACAACTACTGGTATGTCTGGTACTTACATGTACTTACTAATGTTACTAATGCAGCGTTGACAGATGCTCAGAGGTAATTGGACTTGTAGTTTTCCCATGGTTTCTCTTTGTCAAAGACTTTGAGCATCTCTTAACTTAACCATTTTGATATATCTTAATCATTTTGATCACACCTGTCCCTAAGGCACGGAACTGACAAGTGGCAAGGCGCCATCGGGCAAAGTCGGCTACTATGCCACGTGTCAAAATGACCCAACATGCTTGGCAACATGCTTTGCAAAATGCTTTGTAAAATGCTTTGCAAAATGCTTTGCAAAATGCTTTGTAAAATGCTTTGCCCCTGCAAAGCTGGCATTAAAATAGTGACATGATAGGGCCAGGGACTTGTCTCTTGTCCCTGCTGAGGTGTGGAAGCCGTATGTGATACTAGAGACGCTGAAAGATCCCGCAATCAACTGGAATGACATTGCTGCTTGGAGGAACAGTTCCATACAACGATTCCGGTTTCGCTCTTTCTTGGCATCCCCTGCCATGCACTGCAGTACTGCACCATGATCCAATTTCGTCTTCTCCCTTTGGTCCTTTCCGTTCTGCTGGTGCGGTCTGCAGCAACTTTTGGGGTCGGGTGAGTGGAATTTGCTGCAATGTTCGAACTTTTCCTGTTGTGTAATTGGTCTCATGTTTTAATGAAGTCTACCAAGGTGTGGCCTTTTGCGCAGTCTTAGGCAATGAGTGTTTGGGGGATAAACCCAAAGTCCAATGCCATCAAACTGATTATATACATTTATACAACAATCAAAGCTAGTTTTCCTGAGCTAGTGCAGTGCAATACATCAAAAGCATTCAAAAGCAATCTTTGCACATCAGTCCTGAAACTCCAACAGGTCAGCAAAATCTGATTCTGAATCTAACAGTCTACTGGCAGCATCCAAACCCTAGCCAGCTATATGTAATTGTTGAATTATGTTGAATTCATCCCCCCATCCGTCTGTCCATCCATTTACTGTACCTGACCAGACTTATTTAGTGTGATCTACGGTCCCCTGACGTATCTACTGGTTTATTGTGCTTTCTTCTATCGAACGGTGCAACTATCAATCTATATCAATCTCACATGTGCATTCCTGATAGATTGATTGCGTCATGCTGGTATTCTCACCCCTACCTGGATTGCGCTGTGACAATCAAGCTATTCCAGCTATGGCGAAATAGCGTGAAATAGCATGAAATACAACAAGGATCACATCTCGAAGACGGAATCATCAGAGGACGCATATAGTATGCAGTATGCCGCAGTATGCCTCTTGTTCGTGTTCTGTATCATAGCAATAGTAGTATAATGTATTATAGTAGCATATTCATGAAACAATATTTTGCAATCATGATTGTAATTGAAGGATATTTGGCAAAGCACAATGAGCCTCCAGCAGGGACGAGTTCATTTTGCCGAGTGACAAGTCTGGTGTTGAGATTGCCTATAGGTTCTCTGGACTGATGCCGGGGTGCATTTCATCAGCCCGTTTCTTGGCAGAGTTTCAGTGGGTTCATGTGGTATCAACAGGCATTTTGGGGCTGCATCATATGGTTCGCGTCCTGATGTATGCAGCATCCCTGCAAGGCTGCGATCTTTGGTGGAACAGTACCTGGCACAAAGCGATGTATCTGCAGCTACCTCGGGTGGTGATGCCTGAACAAGGGAGATTGCGTAAAGAGGTGTGCTGGGCTGAGCTTGCACACTGCCGCAAGCTGATTCAGCTGAGGCAACTCAGACCCCAATGATGGAAGCAGATGTCACCAAGCGAGACGATTGCTCAGTCGTTTGATGAAGCCACTTCGACACGCTATGAATTGCATCCACATCCTTCTTGCCAAGGATGCATTTGTTTTGCTGGATGCAGACTATGCTCCTGGGCTGCACACTGACATGCCGGACATGCTCCTGTCACTTCAAGTAGAGCTTGCCATTTGCGGTCAACACATAGGACCTCAGATCAGGTTGTACTTTCTCTCCGTATCCTGGTTCAGGAAAGCATCGTCAAGACCAACCAAATAGCCACAGGACTGTGGGCTGTTCACGCTGCGAAGTTTGCCCTTGGTTGCCATTGTCTCAGGCAGGCGCATGGATAGGCATGACGCAGCATGTTTAGCAGGAATTATCTTGGTCCGTAAGACTCCGTTGGCCATCCGATTTATGGAGAATTGGCTTCGAGCTTGTGAAGATGAACGCATTATCACAGAGACGCCTTCAGTGCCCTCTCGTGACTATCACAACTTTTGACATCGTTTGAAATTTAATTTCTGACCATGTGGTTTCTGCTCTTTTGCAGCCATGGTCCCTCGTGGAAATTGGAATGGTTTGTCAATGTTTAAGGTGCTTGGCCTCGCGGATTATCCCCATTTTCGACATCACAACGATGACCAGTCCGCGTTCTCTTTGCTCTTTAAGCCTCTCGCCTACTTTAGATACTGTGGGCTCAAGGTCTCTCAAGCGAACCGTACTGAAGTAAATCATACGTTTATGATCATCCATGCGTTTCTTATTTGACGCTTCCCAGGAGATATAATAGTGCCCAATATTGATTTTCATTATTATCAACTGTCCAGGAGAGTTTAGGGTCGTGTCTCTACCCCCCAGGAAGTATGGCTTTCATTCATTTTTGCAAGCAGAGCGCGACCTTTACGTGGTTGCTGCTCGGAATACTGCCAAGTTCATCGCAGCCTCGCAACTCTGCTTATTATGCTAGATTTCACTTGCTGTTTCTGAGCCCAATTGCGCTGCATCCTTCATTATATAGTACGTACTCGATTCCCAACAGTGACATTTGGAAGTCACCACTTGGTCACACTGGACTTGGGTACAGATACCGCACGCCCACGTCGGTATAATATACTGCTTGCACGGCGCTAATTGTGGATGGGACGGTCCTCACACTCACTGCTTAGTTGCTTTGAGACACGAAAGTGATTTCTGGAAGTTTGTTTATGGTTGTTTGATGTTGTTTGATAATTTTTAGAATTTCTGGTCCACAGTGACTCTAGGGCTAAGGCACACCACTGCCCCATCAGCCCACCTTTTATGTTGCCACTGCGTCGGTGTTTGTGAGTTCCACCGGCTTCTGAACATCCAAGGGATGCATTCGCACTAGGGAAGACCTGCTCTCAGGACCAGAACGAAGGGTCATGCCGAGGGTCATGCCTTCATTGAGAATGACTCGAAAAGATTCGAAAAGCATGAAAAAATATGAAAAAGATGGAAAAGAGGCGTAGTTCACATAGTAGGCAGCATAGATAGCTATCGGAAATAAGATGAGAAGCGGCACCAGGACGAGTATATCTCTGCTGCGAATGCAGCTGCTGGAAGCTCGTCAGAAAGTGCTGAGGGTGCAGAAAAGCTTTTGGCTGCTTTGGATTGGGTCGTTTGGATTGAACACATTCACATGCAATCACATGCACACCGCTACTAGTAGCAGCTAGTACTCGTATAATGTTACATACAGGATATTTTCAGAACTCCAGATGTAGTTTGAGTGTAATTACGTACCTTGCCGCGTTCGACGAGCGGTCCTGTTGCAACGTGTTTTGGCTCGTGCCAAGTACAGTACTGTGTGTTTAGTTTAGATTTGGGCACTGCCACCGAAATTGCTTCAATGGCGGCCTCAAAGCAGCGCTCGCAGAAGCTCTTTCCACTCCTTCTTTTGCTTTGCATGGTCGCAGCATGGAAGCAGTGAATGTCTCAGACTGTTGAGAATTGCCGTTCTTGATTATGTCAAGAAAATCAAGACACGCTTTGTGCATGCTCTCAGAGGTGTATTTGGGAGCGTCTCATCTCAGGTCCAGCTTTGTTGGCATTGGTAGCTACCGACGTCAGCCAAAGACATCCAGATGGGCGGTTTGCGCCCAGGTGAAGGAACCCCCAGCTGAAGGCAGCTTTTGAGGATTTCCTGTCGCTTGCGTAGCCAATTGATTCATACCGATAATGTATGATATTATATGATATTGTCCTAGATTCAAACATGGGAAAGTAATATGGGATATATATTTCTTTTTGCTGCTAGGCGACCGCGTCGTCGTTGACGGTGATGATGGGCCAATTGCAGCCTGGCGAAATACTGTCGTTTGACCTGCTCTCTCTCTCTCTCTGTATGACATGCAGTGATACGAACGTAGACAGTATTTGTTCTGGTTTTGACCGCAAAACTCCTATTCCAGCAGAATATGATCAGAATATCTCAGAATATGTATGTAAAAATATTTCTGAGAGGATCCATATAACTTGGCAACAGTTGGCTGAACCTGGTTTAGGAAGACTGTTTGGGGAGTTTGGAAGACCCAGCGGACAGGCCGTACAACACTTGTGGAATTTTCATGCTGTTTTTCCAAGACACCTTGAGACAGGTAGTTGCCAAGATCGATGGCAAGTACTATGCGGTGGGAGCTTTCTGTTGGCAAACCGACAAATCATTGCAGACTTAAAGAGTTGAAGTCTTTGTACCATCTTTGTATCTTTGTGTATGCATGAGTATGCTTCCTATTGCAACTCTTCAACATGCTGACAACGTCACGCCAGCTCAGAGCTGTGAGCATGCTGTGAGCATGCTTTTCACACTGCCAGGTTGATGCAAAGTGCCCACACTTGGGGTTGCCAATGAAGCAAGGGAAGATTGAGAATGGGCCCACATCCTCAGAATGCCTCAGCTTGGCAATTTGCGACACCATGTGTACCAGAAGTGAGGCTCAACCAAGCCTCATATCGGGAACCCGCATGAACCCGGCAAAGCCGCACCTGAAGGCCGGATGGGCCAACCCTGACCTGCAACTTCCACAACTCAGAGCCACAAGCTGAGACAATCTGTGGCATGTTGCTGAGGGTAGCCGGGTAGACCCGTGGACCCCCACTGCATCCGCCCTCTCCACTCTCCACTTAACATAATTCATGACATGATATGCGTGACATGAAGGAAGGAGGTACAAGAAGCAATGCAGAGGAACACATTTCAATTTCAATCATGTGTTTTGATTGATTTGATTGATGTTGATTGGCTATATTGAGAATTGCTGTATTTATAATAATACTGATTGCCATTTGTTGGCAAATGCTTTTGTCTTGGGTTATTCCAAGGTTCAACATGAAAAGCGGTGTTTGCACGAAGCTAGGGGCTCAGTACTGCGTGTGTAAACCTGGCAGAGTTCATTACTTATTGCAAGTCGTCTAAGCCTGCCTCAGCATGACGTGCTGCAGTCACATATTCATGTTGAAAGGAACAAATTGATATGCCATGTATGGACCCAATCTCTGGATGTCTCCAATGTATCCTTCTCTCTGTGGTTCGAGGGGCTGGAATAGTACTGTAGCTTTTTGTAGAGCTAGCTACGTGGTTTCAGGAGAGCCATGTGGAAGACATTCCTTTTGCTTTCCGTTGGAAGTGCAGCTGGGCAAGATTGGCAAGGGAACTTTACGGTCTACTCGGCACCTATCAAGCTGAGGTATGGTGAGGTCTACAACAATCAGCAGGGACCATTGAAACTGCCAGGGCATATTGTGTCAAGGTATGCTGGGGACAAGGAGATGGCGATCACGGGCTTTGATGTGGAAATGGTTCGTATCCGCCCAGAGGGCGGGCGGAGAGGACTTGGTCAAGTTGAATGATCATTACTTGCATCATTACATTTTGTCCATGGGCCGCGTTGAGACTATGAGGCTTTGCTGCAAGAACTCGCATGATTCATGATCTAGCATGTTGAAATTTATGCCGGTGAAGAAGGGTCTAGAGCCTAGCTCTAAGTCCTAAGTTGCACTTGTTGAAACTCACGAGTCACAGCACAACCAAGGAACAAGGTGCTCCAGCATGCTGCTGAAGACAAAATGTTTGCTCGGATGCTCGGAAACTGTCACGGCATGACCCGAGCTCCGATGCATAACTTCCTCACCTCCTTTGGAGACAACGAGGACTTGGTCACCTTTGGCAGCGCTGCCGGCGCAGAGTATCGACACAACCCGCAACGGTATGACAAGCCGTTCCGCAGGGTCATCAAGAAACCACAGGTTTGGATGCCAACATTTCATGTCATCAACACCAAGAGCAACAAGCCACAGAACAAATCCCTGCCGTACTCTCCTTTGCTAGAGTGCCCTTGCACACCTCAGCGCAAGATTGATGTGGCTGCTGGAACTATTGATGGACAACCTCCGGAGCCTCCAATCCAATGCAGCCCCAGCTTTGCAGCCACTGGAAACCCTTCCTGCAGTCTATCTACCTACGTTGGTGGATGGAGATGCTGTGAGCATGGAGTGTTCCTTATTGATACAGACAAGGAGTGCAGTGATCCGGAGTGTTCCAAAGAACCCGAGGATGAAATCTTCATGAAGTACACTTTCTACTATGAGGATGCTACTCCTGAGACCCGTCACATGGAGCCAAGTGCCTGTTGTGATGTCACTGGCACAACCCAAGGTTTTGAGAACATTGAGTATGATGTGCCGCAATGTGCAGCCGGCACTCCACCTGAGAAGTGCCTTCATGTGGTGGAAACGGTGCAGCCAGTTGGCTATTACCAGAATCATCCCAAAGCACCAAAGGACAACCACAAGGCCGACGACCTTGTTGACGTTGTTTTTGCTTCTCCCCACCTCCATGTTGCAGGCCTTTCACTCGAATTGATCGACAACGTCACGAACAAGACCCTTTGCTTTGTCTACGCTTCAAAGGACAATGCCCACGGAGTCATGTATGGCAATGGCACACAGCCAGGAAACGAGAACGGTTACATGACCGGGTTGCTTCCATGCATGTGGGGCGGAGAAAATGCTCCCCGCTTTCAGCGAAATCATCCGCTTCGCACTAGGGCTGTGTACAATTCTTCGCGTGGTCACACTGGCGTGATGTCACTGTGGCTCATGGATGTCTCACCTGTGAAAGATCCGGACTTTCTGGTATAGTGCGCTGTGACTTCCGTCTCCCCTGGTATTGCTTTTGATTGGGGCATGTCAAGGCTTTGACGAATTGCAGAACACTTCGGTTGCAGATAGATGTACCTGGTAAACCTTATAAACACCTTTTCTTATCCTTATGCCTAATTGTTTGCTTTTCATGGCATGGGATAACAATTCTTGTCCCTCAAGAGCAGGGACGTGAATATCCGTAATCCACAAAAGTAACAATTTTGGGCACCAAAATCACTTGAATTGCTATATATGTTGATATATACTGAAAGATGATGGCAGTAGAACCAACTCATCAGTAATACCACATATTAACTCCTTGAATGGACAAGTGAAGACTTGTTTGGATAAATTTCCCAACATATCACATCCATCCAACCTGGTCCAAATCCACCAAAATCCATCAGAGGCCACAAGTGGACGGCACTCTTTTCATCCAGTGTGGCTCAATGATGCCAGCTACTATGTTTGGGAAATCATCATGAGCAAATCCCGGCCAATGAATTTGAGGAGATCACCTGATGTTTCAACGGTGTTGTTTTCATGTTTTCTTGTCTTTTCCATGTGGTACTAACATTCCTGCAGATCTACATTAGCAAATTTATTTGCTTGATGGAACATCACTGGTGGTGCTATGTAATCCAAAGTTAATTGCACCACAAAGCAACAAAACAATAAAAATACTGAGTTTCCTAATTCGATGCACTTGGGGGCCATGCTATTTGCAATGGCTATATGTGCCACTTCGCTGACTGAGCTGGCCAGGTTCCACTGGCTTGTTTATCTTTGGGAGCACCGGGATTCAAAGGTGAAACCTTGCACAATCTCATCGAAACATTCCCTTGTGTTTTTTTTGTGATGGCAATGCCAACTCCAATGAAGGAAATTGAAACCATGCCAAGTGGACTGTTGGTTGATGAATTTAATGGCACACATTGCTTCACGTCTTATAAAATCAAAGCAGTGTGAATTAAGTTGAACCTCATGGCACTTGAAAGTGTTGAGATTGCGGAATGTAGTTCACGTGAAAGCTTTGCTCATCTCATGTCCTGCACAAGCGCAGATGCAAGAAATTTTGGCTCTGAGATTTCAAAAAGGGCTTGAAACTTGGCCATGGCCATGGCTATGGCAAAGGAGGTTTGTCTTGGGGGTGGTGGCAATCCCAGTAGTGCTTCATCATCCCCAAAGTCTTCTACCAATACCGTTGTGGGTAACTTCTCATTGGAAGAGATTCCTGCTAAGTGGGATGACTTACCTGCCATCCGTGACCGAATGAGAAATGGGGAGTCCCTCATCATGAGATTTGATTCCACCGTTGGAAAAACGGAGGCTGCATCAGCTGTTGAAGCTACGGTGGAAAACTTGAAACTCAACACCCCAGTTCTATTGCCCATTATGGAGATTATGGCGATCAATGACTTGAGGCTTCCCTCAATCGAGGCTTTGATTGGGGCCATTGAGGACTTCTACCAACTTTGCAAGAAAACTGTGAGGCAGCCAGACTATGTTTACCAGGAAGCATGGTCTATCCGTCGGATGATTGGGTGAGCCAAGAAATTCATCTACAGGCCTCACCCTCCTCAGGACTGGCCATCAAAAAAACAAGTTAAGGTGAAGGTGAGTAAAGGCCACAATTTGAATCCCATACAATTATATTTATATAATTATATAAGTTATCACAATGCTACCAGCCACCCTCATGTTTTCTAAGTTCCTTTTTGGTGTTCCCCTGTCTCCTCCATCAGAAGCTTTGACTGCAGGATGCTTTGGTGGTAGACCTTATCACGGCCATGGGCGTTGACGTGAAGGATTTTTGGGGTTTGTGTGGGATGATAGTGGTGTGCCACATTTGAAATCCACTATGGAGTTCCATGCATCACTTAACTTTCACATGCAACATGGAGCGCTATACAAATCTCCAACCCAGTGGCAACCCATTTGAGCTGATACTCATTGAAAAACATGAGGTGGATAAATGAGTATAGTTTTTTTTGGACTGCATGAGTTGGTAACATATGATGAGAGAGAGTGCCCTGACACAACAATCCAAGTTAATTAGCAAATGAACAGGTTTAGAATTGGCATTGGCCACGTGTGGTCATATTATATCAAATCCAATTGCAAAATATATGTGATGCTTGACGCTATATGATCGATATTCCTTTTTGCTTTCCTTATAATGGATATATATACTGAATTGATCCGCTCTCATATAGCCACGTGCAATGCCATGAAAACTGATCTCAAGCATGCTTTGGCTGTGCAGGATTGGAAACCATCAGCACATTGCTCTGACAGCCAAGAGAACCAGGATACCCAAGATGAGGCAATTGGGAATCACGATATGGATTCTGTGGGGGAAGTGGAACCAGAACCTCTTGGGCAACCCCTCTTTCAGGATGAGCTGAATGAACTGTTCGCTGAGTTGGAACACAATCTTCCCCCAGTGCCTCTGCAAGGACCAGACCAACCACAGGTGCCATCCCCACCCAGGGATCCAGCTACCGGTGGGGGAAGTGCACAACCACCTGCTTTGCGCAAGGACAATGGGACGGTGGCTTTCGTTCCCGTGGCTACTCCATGCCGGGTTTCAACTTTAATACATGGTTGCAATGCAAAAGAAGGGAACCAGGCAGGGTTACATATATGAAAAGTTATATATACATGGTATACATGACTCAAAGCGGAAGTGGGAATCATGCCTGCACACCCCCTAAAATGATCTGGGGTATATCGCTTTAATTCAAGCATATATAGTCGGTTGTTCATGTTTAACTTTGACCACAAATTGGATTGAGAATTACAACATGAATCTCATGCACTCCAGCCCTGTTTCAAGGCGGCCATTGACATTCTCTCATCTGATGAGGAGGGCCCCAACTCAAATCATGGTGGATTGGATGGCATGACGGTATCAACACAAGAACTTACCGGCATTATCCAAGCACTTCTTGATTGCAAGCTGTTTTTTGGCTGCATGAAACCTCAATCCATTAAAGGTTTTCATTGCTGTCCATTCTAGGGGGTCTGCATATATATATATATGGATCCTCCATGTGTTTATTGGGGCACCAAAAGTCATCAAGTGATGATATATATAGGATTCGATTTGCTAGTGCCCTATTTATGGTACCATCCCATGACACCCAGGAATGGTGGATCTCCAGAGCAGGCTGCATTGCCTCCAGCTGATCAATCTGGGAAGCCCAACTTGCTTCCCGCTGATGAGCAAAGTGCCTGGCGTGAATCCATTTGGTTCAATTTTAACCCCATGTCAATTTCCAAAACGGAGTTTAAAGAGCCGACATAGGGTCAACAGCACCGCTATATGCCCAAAAATTCAAGAACCATAATCTTAGGTGTTGTTGCAAGTGCGGAAGCATCTACGGATCCCATCATGATTATCTCGGATTCTTTGCTACCCCCTGTGGCAGCGGCTGATGAAGTTGACACTTTGCAGATTTGCTCGCCCAGTCAACTACTCAACACGGATGTAGCGAAAGAAACTTTGAAGGATTTGGACATCCATGACAAATCTGTGGAAGTTCAGGTACAGGATTGTTCAAAAACCCTTTTCCCATGCATGCAATTGTTGCTGTGTTAACACTATTATGTTTTATATAACACTATATATAATCTTTTATAAAGTTTTCTTGCTTTCGGATCGATATTTTGATTATATATATGCCATGTATTTAACATATATATATTTTAACATGCACGTATTCACATCTTTCCTGCATGGTCAGCAGGTGGAGGAGACTGGAGAGGATGGAATCCATATTCCAGAACATGAGGTGATCACCAGACGGAGGCAATTTCGAATGAAAAAGGAGAGAACAGATAAGAAAAAGTCAGATCGAGATGAGAAGAAGATTGAAAAGCAAAAGAAAAAGGATGAGAAGAGCAAGAAGAAGGAAGAGAAGAACAAGAAGAAGGATGAGAGAGATGCCAAAAAGGCAGAGAAAGAAGCAGTGAAAGCTGCAAAAGCAGCCAAGAAAGACAAGACGAAGAAAGCTGGTCGTACCTCGGCTGAGAAGACCAAAGAGAGGAAAAAGAAGACATCGAAGAAACAGAAGAGTTCCAGCTCCAAGATGCATGGCATGGATAACACAGACCATCCATCAACAAGGCCTGTCCAGAGTCGCAAGATCCGTCGTTTGAGGGAGTACTCCCAGGCGTTGACATCTGCTGGCACATATGGGGAGTCAGTAGTCAAGAGAGGCCAAGTGGAAGAGATGAAGATCCCCAGCAAGAAAGGCCAAAAGAAGTCAACGGCCAAGAGGACTGCCAAGATCCAGACTGAGAAAAAGGCAAAGGAAAATCACACAGAGGAAATTGTGGTGGAAGGAAGTGAGAAGAAGATTGAGGAAAAGGCGATGGAGAAGACTCAGGAGGTTATGGATCAGATTGAGGAAACGGCGGAGGAGAAGACTGAGCCAAAGGCGGAGGACACCGAATCGAACCTTGCAGAAAAGGGAACAAAGCAGAAAGCATCCAGATCCAAGAACACCAGAGCTTCGGGATCACACAAGAAGACTGCTGCCAAATCGGCGGCAAAGCCCAAAGCAGCCTCTGGCAAAAAAGAGAAAGAGACGAAGAAGAAGAAGAACCATGGAAAGAAGGAGACTGAAGAACAGAAGATTCGACCAAAGAGATCTCTGTCTGGTGAGGTTGAGAAAGCAAAAACCAAGAGCAACAGAAAGACGAAGAATCATGTGCACGCAATGCCAGTTGAGGTGAACCGACTCGTTTGTGAGTGCGTCAAAGAGGTACTTAAGGAGTGTGAGGATTCCAAGTGCACCCATCCTACGTGGGAAAAGCCCAAGGATGATCTTGCGGATATCCAGCCCTACGCATCCCGCTGTGCTTGCGGCATCAAGGTTCCCAGGTCTTTTTTCCAGAATGATAAAGCCCAAGGGAAGGGAAAGGCCCATGTATGCTACTTCTCTTGCAAGACCTCATGCCTCTACACCAATTTGGTTCTTGGTGAAATGTGGGTTTCTTGATGGCACTTGCATTGGACTTTTATATACATATAACACACACACACATGCAAGTACCCCAGCCAAAACAACATAATCTTATATATAAAACTCCAGGGATGTAAATATATATATATATAAAATGACCCATCACTTTATAGAATCTTTTGGCAATCCCTGCCCTGCCTAGGTCAAGGAGTGGAACCGCCAGAGCCGACCAGACCCATGCGGCGAGCACATGGCTTGGTATACTGATTGTCTCAAGGCCTCGCATGAGGCAGCGATCAAGGAGAGGGCTGAGCAGCAAGAGTGATCACTTGATTTCCAGGCCAAGATTCACTATATATCATGGCGATATCATGACGCAACCATGATCATTTTTTCATGTGGTTTGCACCAATGTTTTGGTCTTAATTTGATATATCAACGTCATTGTTCAAAAAAAATTTGTTTTGGAGAAATGCCATGAGATGTGATGGGGCTCTATATATGTTGACAACACATTCCCCATAGACCCTGGTGTGCCAAATAAAGCTCCAACAAATCTATGCAGTCAATACCTGCTATATGTTTTGTTTTTTGGAATACAGTAATTCCAATTTTGGTTCAATTGTATATAACTATTGCATGAAGATCATGGTTCTCCTGTATAACAGCAAGTTCTCAGCGCATAAGGGACGGGGAGTGGCCGTTGTGTGCATATCAATCCTAGGTTGGTCAAAGCTGGGTGGAACTGCCACCCCTTTGCTGTTGGCAATATGCTGACATTGGATCATCATGCACTGCTTGCATCGAGATCTAGATTCGCAAAGCATTCCCTAGTCTGCAGGCAGTCAAGAGCCTGTCTTTGATGGGGCAACCAAGACGGGAAAAAAATGTGGCACATCATGCATGTTAGGATATCTTTCTGGGTGCATATGTAATTGAGCAGTTCTTCATGTATATCGGGATCTGCATTATGATGGACATCCATGAATCCAAACATATTTCAATATATTATGTTCATGCAAGTTAAATGAACGATCAACATGCCATGTAAAAGCTAATCCCTTTTACGACCCAAGCTTGACGGCCTGAATGTGGCCATGCCAGGTGGATTGCTGATGCCTCGGCGGAAGGTCAGAAAGGTTGGGAAGTCATGCCGGAATTCCTCGAAGAGATCAACAATGAGTACAACTCCCAAAGGTTTTGATGGCTCGCTTAATCATGCATGTATGGGTGATGCAAATGGGAATCATTGGAACAAACGATGAATTATCGATCAGTTCTTTAAACTTGTTTCCAAAATTGAGTCCATGAATGTGCATGTGCATGCATGAGATAAAATCAAATTAATCAAAGCAACTCGAATTCACAATATTGAAATCAAATGAGCTGAAGATTTGAAACAGTGTTTGCTGAATGGATGCTTTTTGAGTCATGGGCAATTCTCCTTGCCAACTTCCGTTCGGCAATTTCCAGCATCAAATGTGGATTGTTACGTCAATTTATATATATATAGATGTATTATTCAGGGTAGCTTTGCCCAACTGCAAGTGATCATGCAGAAGCTTTTGAACTTTGAACCCAACTGCCTGCTCAGCCATGGTGACTGGAAGACAGTGTATTGACACTGTTGTCAAAAGGCTTTTGGCCATGAGTGTGCCCAAGGTTTCTTGCCTATAATAGCCGGAAAACAATCTCAAAAATATTATATATATATATATAATCATATATATATAGATCGATATCTGATATATAGTATTGGATCTTTGCAGGGAAAAAGATGAGAAGAATCAATGGCTAGCATTGCATAGAAACACTTAAATTACCACAAAGCGGAATCCCTTATAAGAATGTGCACATGCATGTGCATTGCCCTTGAGGTGTTCATCATGCTCGTCATATATGTGGCCTTTTCCAAGAACTTCCACGAGTTCAACGAGGAGCTGATCACATATACCATGGGATCAGTCAATTGTGAAAAGCCAACAGGCCATGCAAATTGATCTTAATACATATATGGGTTTATGCATGCAATCTGACAATCAATCGGTATACCCTTTAATTGAGGTTCCCAGCCCAAGAAATCAAATCCAACCTGGCAACGCAGGAGATATGCTTTATCGAGTTTTTCTCTGGAGATGGTGAGGTATGGAGAGCTATACGCCTAGATGATGTCACTGCTGCAAGACTTGACATAAAGTTCATCGAGAGCATCCATGGTGATGGTGATAATCCCATGGATATCAACACGATGTCGGGTATGGGGTTCCCTATCTCAATGATAAAATGCAGATTGATTTGAATTGCCACCTAGTTGATTCATCATCAAAATTTGAGAGTCTAAGACCCATGGATACATGTGAATGCAAAATTCAATTGCCAAACCAACCGAGGCTCTACATACATATGATCTTGTCATGCAGGATGGGTGCCTTTAGCACAGCATGGGGGATCGTTTGTAGCTCATGGGTGCAAATGAATGTCTTTACGAGCTGCCGGTCTCTCATCAACCCCGATGGAGACTGCTCCAAGAAGTACGTGGAGCAGGCCAACAAGATGGTGTCACGGACCCTTTGCTACCAAATTGAATTTATCCAATCTTGTTGGTGGAGTGTGGGAATTAATGTTATATATAGTTTAACATATACATGCAAACAATTATAATATGCAGCCAAACCATGAAATCTGAGCAATACATTGTGAAATTCAGAGCTGATCTATATATAAAGATCTCAGTCTTCCTGATCCATTTTCATTTTTCTTTCTACTCCCACCCAGCCTGCTGAGGTGCGTGCTACCCATCTGCCTGGTCATTTGCTGTGAAGGAACCTTTTTCGTTGAGCAGCCCCGCTCGTCACTGATGATTGAATACCATCGCTTTCAATGGCTAACGCGCTTGGTGCAAGTAACTTGAGTAATTGGACATAGGTTGTTGGCCCTATATATGAAGTCATCCTGTATATAGATCCTCAATTGTTATAAAGATTCTATATATACCATGCAAACATGCATGCATGTGGCCCTGACTTTTTTGCATGCATTTATCCCGATGATTGCCACTCTATGGAATCCATGCAGATCCAACATGAATTAAAACAATATCGATCCACTTAATTTAGGGGTATTCAAAACACCATGGATCTTGAGTTTACATGGAATTCACAATCAATTTTCCCAGCCCCTGAGCACCTCAGGTATTCAAAGTCAAGTGGTACATGTGCCACTATGGGGCGCAAAGTGCCAAACCTGAGATTGGATTCTGCAACAACCGCTGGTGTTCTTTGCTGGACAAGGGCAAGCTGGATCGTTTACATTTTCAGGGGAAGACCAAGGTTGAAACTGTACGAAAGACTATTTCCAAACGTACGGGGAAGGCATCCTACAGTGGTACTCCAGCCCTGAAAGCCAGCCAGTCCCTAAACTTATTTGGTGCGCATGTAGTTTGAACTTATATATATATAATTATATATATAACATGTGCATGCATGCATTACATGCTGGTCTCTGTTAATCTTATATGGGTTAGCCCGGCCCAGGAGCTATCCTCCACGATTTGGCCAAGCAATCCGGACCCTTTTTCCCAAGTTGATTTCAGGGGCTGAGGGGTGCCCTGAAATCAATGATGCAGCACAAGCCTGCTCTGTGTTTGAAAATGCACCTTTCTCGACTTGGGATGAGGCTCACCTAGTGCCTGTCCTACGATATGGTGAATTCGCTAGAATTGGCATTAACTTTTCCAAGAAGTAACCAAAATTTATGAAAATCATCAATTTCCCAAGAAAATTTTATGATTCCATTTTTTGCAAAAATTACACATCTTACTAGGGACGTGAATAACCATGCTGTGGACGTGAATACCCGTAAACCGTTCGGATTACGTTCAGATTACGTTCAAATTACGTTCAATTACGTTCAAGTTGCGCAAATATTACGTAATAATTACGTAAAATTTCAGGTTTTTTTTGAGCTCTTTTGGGTGCTGTCAAAAATTTTTAAAATTTTAGGAAATCCAACCAAAATTGTTTCAAAAGTGAGGGAACCCAACAAAAATTTTTGGATTTGAATGGATTTGGGGTGTTGCACATGCCTACTCACTATACCCTTTACAGGATCAGCGTGGTTTGACCCATGTTGTATATGAGACCAATGGTGGTGTGCAATTGAAAAAGAAGGACGTATAGCATGACTGCATGTACTTTCAAACGTTGCACTGGGTGGTACTGATCTTTTCAAAGAGTTACAGTATAAGTGATGCATGCACATGCAGATTACTGGATCAATTTACATATTTGATTCTGTTTGTAGCCATTTGGTACACAACCGAGGTTTGCCGAGGTTTAGCTGCCCCAAATATGTCCCGGGATTCCTCTGTGACTTCTCTCCCTGAAGCTGGATGGAGCTGCCAGACTTTACAGGATGGCATTAATGTTGCAGCAAAACATGCAGGGATTCCACTCAAGCCTGAAGACTATGCTAAGGCTAGGAAGGGCTGGGCCAGCTCTGTTGGGGGGGCATTTGCTTTTGTCCAATTTGAGTCATGATATAACTTGTATACCTGATTTCAATTATGTTTTCCATATATATAAAAGCAAGTCTGTGATGTGAGATCACATGCAGGTGGCGGAAGCAGTTGCACAAGCTTTGAAAGGAAAGGAAGCAGTTCTTTGGCTGCAAGTTCTCGCTTTACCCAGGGTCCACATTCATTTATGTCCCAGATAAAATCTGCTTGGAACATGTCAATGGTTGAAATTCCACAATTGCTGCATATAAACATTATAACGTTATAGTGATCCCAACATCCTTCCAAATTCTCAGGCTGCCAAGATGCCGATGGTTCGGGTCAAGATGGAGAAGCCCGATTTCGAGCATCCACCTTCGACTCCAGTGTCGCAGCAGGAGACCCGGGTATCTTGGAAAATATATATATCATCATATTGAAACAAAACAAAAATATATATATATATGGTTGTGAATTCAATAGCATGAAAGTTCCTGATGGCGCTAAACGAAGTAAGGTGCATCATGCAAGTTCTTCTCAAAGTGCTAGCCCTGAAGCTGACACAGTTCCAGCTGTTCCCTGGCTTTTGGTTCCATCCTTTGTTATTGGAATTTGCAGTCAATGAACCACTTTTTAGATCAATGAACCATTGACCATGTATATAGTGAAGCCTCTAAGGAGATTGAGAACCTATCGCCTGCAGTTGGTGGAAACCTTCACACGACTCCACCAGCATCTTCTTCGAAGATCATTCAAGAGCCCCAACAGTCTCAACAGGCCATGTTGTATATATACTTGATTCCATATATAGATATATATAGATCCTATATATTATTATATATATATGTATTTTTGCCACCATTTTATTAACAATCTGGCCTGGCCTTGAAGGTATATCCACATGCATAGATTCCTGATGCAGGTTGCTTTGACTCAGCGGACTGTGGAGGTGGAAAAGATGAACACTGAGTTGAAAAACAGAATCGCGCAACTGGAACGTGAGGCGTTGGAAAGGGCAGAGAGCGAAATTCAAGCCAAACGGGCCAAAGAGTGCCATTTGGAGCTCATGTTGAAACAAACTTTGGAAAGGGTTACCCAGTTGGAGAGCAAGAAGAATGAAACACCAAAAGAACCTGAGGTACCTAAAGTGGCAGAAAAGGTGCCATCAAAACATGCACATGCACATGTGGAACAAGGGAAATCTGGTGGACATCGTCCTGCTGAGCCAAACAGTGGCAGCATGTCTTGTTCTTCGGATGAAGAGGATGAAGATGACCACATCACCACTCCCAATGGTGAGCGTGTTCCTTTGACTACATCACTAAAACCACAACCATGTGATACCATGTGCATCAGCTAATGAATTTAAATGATGAGACATGCAGTATCATATAAAACTATATATATATGAGGACAATAATATATAATTGTTTTCCATCATGGCCGCAGCCAAGGTTAACATAAGCGCAGACGCCCTACGCATGCGTTGCAGGAGACTGTGTGAAATGAAACCATCAGGAAAATGTGCGGTGGATGAAACCACTGCTTCGCAGTACCGTGGTGGCGGTGAGGGGCGTGAGTTGCTAGAAATGGCTTTGCTAGAGGCTTTGGCTCGCCATGGGACGAGCCGCAAATCCTACAAGAAAATCAAGGCTAGGAAACCATGCATATATATATATTACTCATTCGGCATGGGCTATGTAGCTTAAACTTTATATTTTTTCCATTGCCCCACAAAATGCTTTATATATATTTTTTTGGTTCTTTGGGGGTTGGCCCTGATCACCCTCATGTGGGCCCTGCCTCAATCTGTGCACAGGGTGACTTCTTGCAGAAGTGTCGCCTGATTCGTGAGCGTCTGGATTCCAGGGAGTCTGAGACACTGGGAAAATGGATGACAGAAGAGACGATGCGCAAGAGTGGTCTGTATTCCCCGACAACCATCAAGAGCATGATCTCATACTGTCGCAAATTCCCTGAAAGCCTGATGCGGCCACTTGTTTCAATTTGAAATGCCATAAGTTGATGGATCACTAAAACAAAACGATGCCCATGCATGATATGCTTGATCAGACCCAGATTCCATGTATGTATGTCACATCCATGCAGGCCTTGGCGGTACAATGACCAAGTTGATGAGTTCTACATCATCTACGAGGACAAGTCAAGCCACAAAAAGGCGGAGACCCTTCGAGAGCAAGATGAGACTGATCTAGGTGAATCTTGGCTACATGCATGATCTCGACCCTTTATAATCGGAATATATTTGGATTGATTTTTGGCATGGAACCCTTTATCATAATTCAATGCATGAATGGATCCAATAGTTTTGGCCCCATGATTGAAAACAATCCTAACCATCTCTGATGCGCCTCCAAGGAGAGGACTCTGAAGGATGCTCCTGAGGGGTTGCCGCAGAATCTTGTGAAAATCCCAGCTGAACAGCTTGCCCCAGAGGTGGTCGGAGCTAAGGACTGCATGGTCATTGCATGCATATGTCATTAAAATTCTATAAAGAGTCATGATATAAGTTCTTTGGGTTCCGTTTTGTGCAGCACATGCACTTTGTTTCCTGATCAGCCTGTTGCGGACTTGGAGCTCTACATGGTTAGCATGGAGAAGAAGAAAGAGTCCATTGAAAAGATGGTAAAGACTCTGAGTACTTCCAAAGAAGATGGACCTCAAAAGTCCTTTAACTGAATTTGATGATATGCATGTTCAAACCTGCAAGTCTATATGCACATATATATGTTTTATCCCAGGTTGATCTCAGAGCTGAAGCCTCTTGACGCCTCTATGAGTACATGTTATGAGCGCTTCTCCGCCTTTCTGACTGAGTTGAAGCTGGAGCATAAGGATGGCAAACTCCAGAGTGAACGGCTCAAGGAGTTGCTTGGTCCCTACAATTGGAGGAGTGCAAATCAAAATCAATTTAACTAATCTTTTTATAACCTTGCATTTTTGTTAGCCATTTTTGAGGGGTCAAGCATGGCTGAACTTGGGTTTTCGTTTTGCCTATTTGATCCATGGATGGTGGCAACCATGATGACGCTGAAGAATGGCTTCAAGAACTTCTGAAGTACAACCGGGAGGCCCTTAACTGCATGCATGTGTGAACCCAATGCATTAAGTTCTATATATAAGTTGGAATTTGCCTCCTTCAAATCGATATATATACTTTTTTACCCTGGCCAGGCCAACAGTAGATCTTCCCAAATCCATGATGGTCCAGGCAAGGCTGTTTTTGAGTTGTGGGCCAAAAAATGGTAAACACATTGATCTTACCATGCATTATGCAGTTTATATATATCTATATCTTTGAATGCATCCACCATTAATTGGATCTAGACCATGATTCTCCCACCTGCCAGTCCTCCAACCAGTTCAGCGAAAACGGCATCATTGGAAGGATGTCCTGGACGAAGCTACAGTGGCATTAGCCAGGACAGAAGAGTGTTTCCGAGACATTGAGGGTGACCCAGTTCTGGATTACAGGCTTCCACCCCGAAGGGGCATGTTGGCAGGAGGAATCCTGAAACATTGTTACTCAGCACTTGATTCGATCCTGATGGCCCAGTACCCATGTATCTTCAAGGTGGGGTACACCCACAATCCCACATGGAGGTTTCACAACAAGATCTATGGATATGGCAATGATGTTGCAAAATGGTCAAATATGGTTGTATTGTATGCTGCCTCCGAAACTATATCACCTTCGTATATTGAAGCTGCCCTGATCCAGCGCCACAAGGGACCCTTGAATGCAATTAGATTTGCCAAGCTTTCATGCACTGCCCTTTAAAATCTTATTTGAATTTGTTTTTGGGACAGCATCAATGAATGATCCTCAAAAAGCGAACCCCCCTTGCTCAGGACAGTCGGGTTGCAGGAACACACGGGATGGAGGAGATTCTATTCATCCAGATCTCAACAGTTCTGGCCCTTTCTGTGTATATGTGGTATACCGGAGCTTCAAGAAACCTCCCAGCTAACATGAGAAGCGCCCACATTGATGGAAAAAAAAATCGATGTTTTGTGGGTTCATCCTTTTTTGTTCAAGAAACCAATGACTTTAATTTATACAAGTTGGCTCGGAATGTTGATATTTGTTTATATAGTCTCACCCAGGCTATTGACGGAAGTGGTTGATGAGAAGAATGAGGTCAGAAAACAGTGCCTTAGCTGTTATATATAAATGAATTGAGTGATACTGGCACCAGCTACCAAATTGAATCGCAAATCAAGGTGTGCGAAGCTTATTCCTTTGGAGTCCCGCTACAGGCAGGTTCTGTCCCATGTGTTTTCAATCAATTCATCGATATATATAGTTATATATAATTGTTTATATAGTTGTTTATATAATGAGTCAAACTGCACATGTTGATATATAGAGTCCTATATACACATGTCAATTAATGAGCCAACCCGCACTCAAAAAACGCCATTTGCAGGGTGCTGCAGAAAGAGCTTGGCTTGGAGGAAGAAAAGGCCAAGCCGAAGACCACGAAGGCAAAGAAGGACAAAGGTGCATCTGGGTCAAAGGCACCCAAGAGCAAAAAGGAGCCCAAGTCCAGTAAGGGCAACCGTACCAAAGGTGCACGTGCCACGAAGCCGAAAGGAACCAGACGCCAAAAGGGGAACGGTTCCGGCCCTGCTGAGCCCACTGAAGCTCCTGTTGCTGCTGAATCCAGCAAGCCCAAGGCCAAGCGAACCAGAAAGGCCTAGGCATCGATGTTGGATCCACTTGCCAATTCAAGTTCTGAATGGTATATTCTCCATGTCCATCATATATATATATATATATATCAAATTATATATATACAATTAATTCTATATATTGAACGGTTTCAATCAGTAAACCCAATTTCAAAGTGAAGATTGTGTGAACATGTTGTAGCAATTCTTTTGGTGGAACCAACATGTTCGAATGCCTGTTATGTTTTGGGATTTTTGACCATGTGATGAACACATGGGAGAGTCATGTCAAATTCCATGCACTTGTGAATATATGTCGGGGAAACAGGTTATGTTGCATGTGGCTTACCACAGCACATGCCTGGCGGGCCAAGTGCCACAAGCGTAGACCAACTTACAGCTGGTAAAATAGTTTGGGCCTTGAGGTGAATCCGAGAGCTTATATAAGAACCCAAGAACATATATGAATAAAAACAAACAGTTCATGAATAAAACCATGCATTCTTGGGAGTCTACGTCTACGCAGCTTTGAAAACACACCCAATTCCCACACAGCCAGGTCCCTCGCAAAAGGCGTGGCATCTCGCTTGGAAATATGGCAGGGGTGTGTCTTGGCAGCATACTTGAATTGGCATACCCTTGAAACATATATAACTCTTTTATTGGCTTTGGGGTCCACAAGTCAAGTTGTTCACCCTTGGAATTGGTGCCATATCAACACATGGAATTGATCCAGAAAACATGCATGATAAGTATTTGAAATGGAAAGGTGGTCCATGCATGTGTTAATTCAAATTAAAAGTTTAGTTTGTTCAGTGTTTGTGGTTTTGAGCCATACCAGCCCAGGAGAAAGGCTGCGAACTTATCGACTTTGCGGCAGCGGAGCTGCGTGATGTGAAGAGTGGGCACCATTCTGCAATGACATGTCCTGTCCTTTCTGCCCTAGCGGTTGCTGACCGACGAAAAGCTGACCCTGGGATTACTTGATCTATAAATGTGACATGAACTATTTACCCTGGATATATATTAAAAGGAGCAAAGCTAAAGGGGTTCCATCAACTTATATATAGAAAACGTCAATTCCATTTCATATACCACCACCAGCCACCAGCCACATAAGGAAGAAGCAGTTACTTCAGTGTTCCGCTTGAACAACTTCTACTATCCCGTCGAATTGACATGGGAAAAGGATGCGCCACTGTCTGGATTTGTGTGGATCAGACCCTCCAATTTTTTACAGGCAATGAGCAAAATGAATGACTTGGATCATGTACTGGGTGGAGTGTCTCTGAAAAATGCAGAGCTGAGATTGACAACGTTTTGGCAACGCTACAGAACTCTTTTTCCAAAACACCAAGTCTTTTCACACATGGATGCTGGTCGATTGCCCATGAACAGATGCATACCCTTGTTCCTGCATGGTGACGAAGGAGTTACCTACCGGAAGGATGGCCTTTTGGTGGTGTCATTCCAGGGTATTTTTGGCACTGGGACATCAAAAAAGCCACCCTCGGCTGACCACTACAAGAGCACCAGTGCTGGGATTCCACTCAATTTCTTGAGAACTGGCGTCCAGACTCGATTGCTGATTTGTGTATGCCCGAAGGATTGCGTTTTAGGGTTCAAATAGTTTTGGTTATATAGTTCATGCCTTGAAATCAATTTAGCTGACATGTATCAATCAGTTATATAGATTTAACATGTGTGCACGCATACATCCAGCCCTGAACAGGAACTTTATGCAGAAGATCCACGAGTTTGGAACGCGATCTTCGAACTGATTGTCCAAGACTTCAAGAAGTGCCAGCTGGATGGTGTGCCTGTTGGATCTTCCGGTGATAAGATTTTTCCAATTATCTTGGGAAACAAAGGTGATTGGAGCTACCTGGAAACTTGAAGGTGTTTTATCACATGCTTTGTTTTTATACATGAAGCCATGCATGTTGTATATATATCGAGGTTTTTTTTTTGTGTGTGTGTGTTTGGACCATCTGCAGTTTCAAATCTATTGGTTCATTTTCTTGAGAATTTATTACTGTTGAGGATTTGCATGCATGATGCGCAACAAAGGTAGGAAGCGCTAACTTGGAGCGCTCATACAGGCGAGCGCCAAAAGGTGCTGGCCAAGGTGGCGATTTTCAAGTCGAAGGTGGAGGTGTTTGTCACCTATGTCTTTGCGGGCAAGGTACAGATTGGGAAAATCTGACACTTTAAGAATTACTATGCAGCATTTATTTCCATGAATGTTTGGTTTTTGCTTTTTGCCTTATTCTGTTTTTGGCTGCGGGTTATTCGAATCCACATGGTGTTGATCCCAAAAGGCACATGTTTAATTGGAAAAACTTCCATCCCTCAGGAAAGAAGCAGAAAAGGCCATGGATGAGGCATGTGAGGTCCCAATCCCAGTGCCCTGGAGTCGAGAGGGGCCAATGACAAGAGAACTTTTCCATGATGCTGCAGTCAACGGAAAGGCCAGGTTCCATCTGATTGATTTGTGGCACAGTGTGCATTTGGGAGTGGGAAAGACGTGGGTAGCAAGCGGAGTGATGATGCTGCAGCAACTATTGCCAGACACTGCTGTGGACCGGCGGGTGTTACTTCTTGGGGCAGACTACAAGGACTTTTGCCGTCGGATGAAAATGAACGCAATCCTGCGCAAAGTTGATCTGAGCACCTTTGGAACCACCAGTGAACCGATTGGGGCATGGAACAAAGCGGCCATCACATCCAACTTTTTCTTGTATCTCGAAGACTTCTGTGAGAGGCACCATGAGGAGATTCAAGTGGATGAACGCATGCGCATCTTTGTTTCTTGGAGATAGCTTAACACATGTTCAAACTATACAATTTGTTAAATTGGGGTGAACTCAAGTGATTTGATGTCTTGTTTGGAATGTTTGGGGGAACCTGCATTTAACTCATGGAGTTTAGACAGCCCAAGTTGTTTGGGGGTTAGCTTTGTTTGCCTTCAGGCAGCTGGGACAAAACGGCTCAACTTCTTTTGGCGTGGGGTCTACTCAAATGATGTCTTGGTGGAAAGTTCGCTGGGTGCATCTTTGGCCAGTGCACTTTACGACTTTGTCAAAGCGTATCTATGGCAGGCTCATGCAGCCTATGTCAGAGGTCTTTCCCACTTTGCTTTGTTCCCGAAACTTCATGCCATTCATGAAGTGGCTCATGAAATGAGGCGTCAGTCAAAAGCATCAGCTTGGATCGTAAATCCAGCGGCACATACGTGTTCCCTGGACGAGGATTTCATAGGCCGCACAGCGGCAGTGAGCCGCTGTGTGTCGCCGCGAGCAATCCCTTTAAGGTTGCTACAGCGGTACTTAACCCATATCCAGATCGCTTGGTCACGTGGTTACCAGGGAGAAGAAAGATAAAAAGCGCAGTGGAGGGTGAACTGGTGGCATGTAAGGTTGATGTAACCCAGCTATTGTTGATATATGCATGCAATATGGAGAACATATATATAAGCTAATTTTTATAAGGTATTGTGGATAAACAATCACAATATAGCAGAATATAGCAGAATTACATGAAAATGCATGATATATGCACAAACCATCAGGGACGTGAAAAACCGTTCAACCAATGCAAGGGGCGTGAAATACCGTTCAGGGTCGTGAATGTTGCCAAAATCACCCAAAAGCTTGCTTTTAGCATCTGGGTCAACAATTTGTATCTATCCAGGGTAGCAGGTAGGCAATACCATGCAAAACCCACCTCACTAGTTGAGGCTTTTGTTGTTCAATGTTCATGTTGTTGCCCCAAAGATATTTCGTCCCACAGCTCTGTCTGTCCGGCCTATTCTGTGCCAATTTCGGCTTGTGATGTTTGGCACAGCCAGATGGCGCAGTCAGTGTGAACAGATAGGCGGCAGGAAAATGTCGGCTTGTTCTTTGCTTGTCCGCTTCTTGCATTGACTGTTGCATATTTCTGGGCCACTGAGAATCATTTGAGATGCACACTCCATCCAGCTTCAGATCTTGGAAGTTCGAACACTGTGTGACAAGTTCGGCATAGATTCAACCCTCTTGCAAGGTGGGTAACTGGTGCGCTGGGCTTCCAGAACGATTTCATTTCTGGAGTGATGCTTCAATCTTACTTTTCAGTCTCGCACATTTTTCTCAGCACTCAAGTTTACCCTTGCAGGGTGTGATTCCGAATGATTCATAGAAGCCTCATTCATAGTAGATACTATAGTATATAGTAATTAATAGCTTAAGTAATAGCTTTCAATCGCATCATTGATTTTAATTACTTGGTTCAGAGAGGTCCAACGTTGGGAGCGAGAAGAAGAACGTGCAGGCCTACGAGGCCATGAATGCGTGCGAAGCTACATAGCAACACATAGCACCCGTTGCACCACTAGTTGTTTTGTGTTGTTTTGTGTCGTTTTTGATGTTTTTAGCAACTTGTTTGGGTAAGCTGGAGATATCCTTTTGACCCTGGTGTGAAATCGAGCGCAGGTCGTGGAAGCGGAGGTCTGCGGCTTTGTTCTTCTGATCCTCTTGCAAGAAACTGCGGGTCGAATTGGCAAGCAGATGAGAGAGGGCAGAACATGCGACACACTTCATACACACACCCAAATTCACTAGCATCGCTAGCATCTGAACAGGACGGGTCTTTGTCCATCGTGATGCCCAGCTGAACGGTGAGTTTAGGTTGACGCAGAATGTCCACATAGGATCTAGATTTATAGTAGATTATAGTAGATGAGGTGAGACCCTATGCCAGGAGTCGCCGTGTGCAAAGACCTATTCAGAGCTTGAAATACGGAGGTTCAACCCGGTATGGATGAATATGGTCTATAGGTTGTAGATCCTCATGGAGCAGCTCGACTGTTCCACATGCCATAGAAATGAAAAAGAAGGGCTCTCAGCCGTTACTTTTCACATGTTCAACCAGAAAGGGCAATGTTTGCTGGGATGGGTTTTGTCACACGCGAAGGAACCCTTTTTTGGGCTCATATGAAGCAGCTTTACAAGCAACATGGCCAGAATCATGATGAATGATGGTAGAAAAGAGAATGCTTTATCATTTCATGAATGTTTTCGGGCTGGCGGTGTCGTTTTAATGACGTAAGAGAGTGGTTCTGAGTACTTTGCATGCAAAAGGCAAAGCAAAGGATGGGAGTGGTTAATTATCATGCTCGCAGCAGGTAAGAAGTAGTGGACACTGCTTCTGTTTGTTTACCCACTTTCCAAAGAGCCGAAGAGACCAGTGCTGCTTTGGACGTCTGTGTAGCTGAACGCGGTGCAGCGCAACCGCTCATTCCCATGGCTGCTGCTGCGCACAGCTTTTCACCGGATGTCGAAGCAGCCCAAAGCTCAGCAGATACAAAAATAATTCAAAAATACTGGTCATAGAGTGAATCAGTTTTTTCCCAATGTTTTGCCCTTGACACTTTGACATGCGCAATCTTTCGAGAATGCCTACCCAGTGTTCTCTCTCTCTCTCTCTTTCTATATGAATATAATAATTGAATATAGATATATATATTATTATTATACTACATTATATACAATTATCCTATAAAAGTTATGTCAAAAATACCCTATAAATCCCTATAATACCCTACTAGCACCACTAGCACATTAATATATTTATATGATATACATTAATGATCATTAATTAATTAGATTCCTCAGGTTTGCCTTTCATCTCTGGTGTCTGGGTGTGGCATATTATATCCCGGTCCCATCCGATTTGATGGCAAGGCTTTGGCCAAGCAGCCTGGTCTCAAGGCAAGCTTGGATGAGGCAAGGACTCCTTTTCACCGGAGTCTCTTCATCTCTTTTCAGTGTGAACTCTTCAAACATCTTCAAACTAAGCCGCAGGCATCATGGATCACAATGGATCATTGGGGTGTGAATTTGATTTCTGGAAGCTCCATGCTATCACTGGACAAACCATTGACCCAATTTTCTGGTCTGATGGCTGAACTCGCAGTTGATGTCGTTCTTGCAGTTGCTGTCATTCCTTGCATGGCAGAGCACACTTGATTGAGCTCGGAATTGCAGCCATTTGACCAGCAATCAAACAGTCTTCAACTTGGCTTGCTTGGACAGTCTGCAAGATGTGCCCAACGTAGCTTTCCAGACTTCAGAGTCAACCTTTCTCAAGCTGCATCCGGCAAGGCTTTCATGCAACTGCAGAAACTAGACAAACCGTTTGAACCGCAGGGGTGAAAGACCCTGCAAAAACTGATTGCCATGCCCGAACACCTTCGAGTATTCGTAGCTTTGGTTATTATCTCATCGGCTGCAGACGTTAAAATCAAAAAGCCCCTTGGCTGCGGGTGGAAAGCAGTTTTCTAGAAAAAGGACCCAAGTTGAAGAGTGAACAACGTTTTGAAGGTGCTTTGATTCGGGCATTGTGCAAGGCAAACCCGTTTTTTAAATATATTAAGTGGAATTTGTGTTTGGCCAAGGAACTGGCAAGATCTGTGGCGTGGTGACCTGAACAAGTGTGTGGCGGACAACGCCAAGCTGTTCAAAGACGCATTCGGCAAGCCACGAACGAGGAGATCAGCACGTGTGTTTTGTCTGTTGCATGATGTTGCATGTGACTATGTTTTTTGATGCATTTGTCAATTCCTGCTGTGCACTGAACACCTGTGCCAGCCAGGAAGCTGGGAGAGATGACAAGACTGATCAGCGACGAGATCGCTGGCAAGATCTCAAAGGATTCGAAGGATTCGAAGGTCAACGCTCCAAGTCCCACCTCGGCGAAGCCAGCGAAGTTATCAAAAAAGGAACGTATGAAGCAAGAGCTGAAGCAGCAGCTCAATGGCGACCTGCGAACTGTTTTCCAAGATATGGAGTCTGCGAAGGACAAAACCGATTCTTGGTTGCAAGTGAGCAATGCAGACAGGTGCATACACTGAGCAGGATTTTATTGTTTCGCTTTGCCAGGTCAAACTGACATACTGACATTAGCGGCAAACAATTCAGCAAGCACAGCAGCTTCAGCAGCAACCGCTGGTCAAGAGTGTTACCTCTTTATCACTGTAACTTTTATTAGTGGCGGCCTGTACGAATGGGATCCAAGGCATACTATCAGCGAATCAGGGAGCAGGGTGAGCAAATGATCCTTCAGATGTCCAGGCTACTCACCTAGTCGTTGCAAGTTATGGCAGACCTAACTGTGTTGCTGCATTGCGACTCTTTGGGAACTGTTTATGTTTCATGCTTTGCCCAGTGTAGCATCGTGAGGCAATCCAAATTGCCCTTTGACACAGACCTCACCTTGCGGGAGTGGTGCTTCGCTCATTCTGTTTTGATCTTCTTTGTTCAATTCCATGCATGCAAAAGGTAGCTGAGAGCAATGTAGCATGACCAACTATGCATAATATCAAAAGATCAGGTTCCAGTTCCGGCATTTTTTCTTGGCATCATGCATATTCTTGCGGGGAGGAGGAAAGTCCGGAAATTTGCTGCAGGTGTGATCTTGTTTGGCGTTCCGGGCGATTCTCTCCCCTGGACCAGGACTGCCGGACGAACATGCAGACAATGACTGACAATCACTGAAAAAAAATAATGATTATATATAATGATTGAAGCCAGTGTTTTTCCAACTATTGATTGATTCAACTGGAGACAATTTGCGGACAACTGTAAATTCTGTATTAGAATTTCAGCGATGAAATGAGAACCATTTGAATCAAAGCTGGCTGCCACATATGCACACAATTGCACATGGTAGGACAAGCCCAAGAAAGTGGATGACTCTGACATATTCGACCTTCAGGATGCTGAGGATGCTGAGGCTTGGTCCCTGTAGATTTATGAATGATTTAAGACTTTAAGACCTCAGCCTTGTTTTTGCTTGAGTCGGTGGGCTTACTTGATTCATAGTGTTCTATGCTTTTATATTGTTTTATATCGATCCGGCCCATAATGTGCCAATGGACCGACGGACTACTATATAATTGGTTTGACATGACGTTCTGCTGTTTTATTGTGTTTTTTTGATGAAGTGATCGTTTTGCATGGGTCTCTGCAAGATTCTGCAAGCAGGAAAGCCACACCAAAGCTTCTCATCCAAAAGAGCTCTGAGACTGATGCCCATTGAAAAGTTGTTCTCAGTCTATCTCAGTCTCAGTCTCGCAGACTACTACGGATCCCTGGATCTTCCTTGCTGGAGCTGACAAAGCTTTCCGTTATCTTGCCGTCGAATGCAGAGCCATTTGGATTTCTGGACAGCAATTCGGGCATTGGAGTCGGGTGTTTGAATCGTGTGCGTCCTTTTTCGATGTGCTCGTGTCAATTCCGATATTTCCGGCGATTTCGAGCGGCTACGCCTGAGCAGACTGCACAGTGTCACACGAATCGACAAATGCTGGACCTGTTGAATCCAGATCGAGACTCCGGTTCAAGAGGCCGTTGAGATGAACTGTTCCTTCTACAAAAATGCCGCCAATGCTGCATGGGACATCATGGGACTGGCAAATCTGGGTCGATCTGCAGCTGTGCAACCCAGGCTGAATGGTCCTGTGAGGTTGAAATTGTTATCACACAACGAGCTAAGAAGGACTCGTAGAGTCGTAGAGGCAACAGGTTGGATGGTTTGGCAGACAGTCCGCTTCTAGACAGACCGTCTTTGGCCACTTCTCTACAGCGAATGGTTCCTTGGTAGGACTGGGCAGGCGGTCAGAAAAAGCAGACCTGGAGCTGCCAAGTTTGCATTGTAGATAGGTGGTGAAATGATGGTGACTCAAGTGCATTGCATGCTGCCAGTTTTTTTGGAAGCTACCTTGTAGATTCGAAATCGCTACTTGTATGTCATCGTGCTTGAAATATGTTAAATTCTATGGTTTTGACTGCCATATTTGCTGTAGTCGGACACCTTTTTGTCATTACCATCATTGACACGAGTGAGACCGAGACAATGCAATCTGTGAGTGAATTTAGACGAACTTGTGACATTAGCGTAAGATTAGCGTAGGTTGTAAACAACTAGACGACGGATGGCCCGAGAGCGTAGAGGAGCAGGGTCTTCTCTTGTTAGTATGGAGACACAATTTTACAAACAATATATGAAAGATGTGTTATAGGCAGTCGAGAAGAGAAGTAGCAAGACAAAATAGTGAGAAGTGCAAGACAATAGTTTGCACCGCAAACACTTTTACACACAGACGCTTTTACACACAAAAGTTTTTACACACAGAAGCTTTTACACACAGAAGCTTTTACACAGAGGCTATTACACACAAAGCTGTTACCCACAGAAGCTTTTACATACAGACGCTTTCACACACAGATGTTTTTACACACAGACGCTTTTACACGGACACTTTTACACACAGACATGTTTACACACAGACACTTTTACACACAGACCTTTTTACAGACAGGAGCTGCTTTTACACACAAACGCTTTGACACACAGAAGCTTTTACACATAGACGCTTTTACACACAGGCACTTTTACACACAAACACTTTTACACACAAACACTTTTACACACAAACACTTTTACACACAGACGCTTTTACACGCAGACGTTTGTACACACAGAAGCTTTTACACACAAACACTTTTACGCAGAAACACTTTGACACACAGACGCTTTTACACACAGACGGCTTTACACACAAGCGCTTTTACACACAATCACTTGTACACACAGACGCTTTTACACAGAGGCCGGCCCAGGTAGTCACAGCGAAGTCATCGTTGTCGTGGCGACCTCAGCAATCCGACGGGGTGGTGTGGCGAAGTCCTATTTCCATGTGCCTCGAAACCAGCATGTATAAACATGTCATGCGGGCTATGTGCTTTGGGGCCCCTCCACAGACAGCTCCAGCTCAGAAGCTAAAGCCTTCAATGCATTGATCCCTAGTTTGCGCACCTGGCGCCGGAAGAGATCAACTCCTCCCTCTGTCAAGCCTTGTTGCAACTCTCGGAGCTTCTCGGACATTTCCGGTTGACGCGAACCCAGAGTAACAACGTATACAGGCAAAGCGCGATACGAATCTCGAACCAAAAGCTGCGCCGACCAGCTTCATGCTTTGACGAACAAACGGAACACAAGCTTGCAGTGGAAACTCGCAAAATCAAGCGGTTTTACCAAAAGCTAGCTGCAAAACATCAAATGACTGCCACACACTGACATCCCCAGCTCAGAAGCTAAAGCCTTCAATGCATTGATCCCAAGTTTGCGCACCTGGCGCCGGAAGAGATCAACTCCTCCCTCTGTCAAGCCTTGTTGCAACTCTCGGAGCTTCTCGGACATTTCCGGTTGAAGCGAACCCAGAGTAACAACTTATAGAGGCCAAGCACGATACGAATCTCGGACCAAAAGCTGCGCCGACCTGCTTCATGCTTTGACGAACAAACGGAACACAAGCTTGCAGTTGAAACTCGCAAAAATCATGCAGTTTTACCAAAAGCTAGCTGCAAAACATCGAATGACTGCCACACACTGACATCCCCAGCTCAGAGGCTAAAGCCTTCAATGCATTGATCCCAAGTTTGCGCACCTGGCGCAAAATCATGCGGTTTTACCAAAAGCTAGCTGCAAACCATCGAATGACTGCCACACACTGACATCCCCAGCCCAGAAGCTAAAGCCTTCAATGCATTGATCCCAAGTTTGTGCACCTGGCGCAACATCATGCGGTTTTACCAAAAGCTAGCTGCAAAACATCGAATGACTGCCACACACTGACATCCTCAGCTCAGAAGCTAAAACCTTCAATGCATTGATCCCAAGTTTGCCACCTGGCGCAATATCATGCGGTTTTACCAAAAGCTAGCTGCAAACCATCGAATGACTGCCACACACTGACATCCCCAGCCCAGAAGCTAAAGCCTTCAATGCATTGATCCCAAGTTTGCCACCTGGCGCAATATCATGCGGTTTTACCAAAAGCTAGCTGCAAACCATCGAATGACTGCCACACACTGACATCCCCAGCCCAGAAGCTAAAGCCTTCAATGCATTGATCCCAAGTTTGCCACCTGGCGCAATATCATGCGGTTTTACCAAAAGCTAGCTGCAAACCATCGAATGACTGCCACACACTGACATCCACAGCTCAGAAGCTAAAGCCGTCAATGCATTGATCCCAAGTTTGCGCACCTGGCGCCGGAAGGGATCAACTCCTCCCTCTGTCAAGCCTTGTTGCAACTCTCGGACCTTCTCGGACATATGCGGTTGCAGCGAACCCAGAGTAACAACTTATAGACGCCAAGCGCGATACAAATCTCGAACCAATAGCTGCGCCGACCAGCTTCATGCTTTGACGAACAAACAGAACACAAGCTTGCAGTTGAAACTCGCAAAAATCATGCGGTTTTACCAAAAGCTAGCTGCAAAACATCGAATGACTTCCACACACTGATGACAACATGCAGCAGGCCTCCAAAATCTCCAAAGACGAGCACCACGGCCACCAAAAGAAGCTCTGGAAATGCTTACAGTCATGTTTGCTCGGACAGTTCAGGGGGGAGCAGGGTCTTCTCTTGTTAGTATGGAGACGTAATATTAGAAACGATATATGAAAGCTCTGTTATAGGCAGTCGAGAAGAGGAGTATCAAGACAGGATAGTGAGAAGTGCAAGACAATAGTTTGCATCGCAAACACTTTTACAAACAGACGCTTTTTACACACAGACGCTTTTCCACACAAAGCTTTTACACACAGAGGCTTTTACACAAACACTTTTACACAAACACTTTTACACACAGAAGCTTTTACATGCAAACACTTTTACACACAGATGCTTTTACACACAAACGCTTTGACACACAGACGCTTTTACACACGGACGCTTTTTACACACAGACGCTTTTTACGCACAGACGCTTTCACACACAAACACATTTACACACAGAGGCTTTTACACACAAACACTTTTACACAAACACTTTTACACACAGAAGCTTTTACACACAGACGCTTTTACACACAGACGCTTTGACACGCAGACGCTTTTACACACAGACGCTTTTACACACAGAGACTGTTTACACACAGATGCTTTTTACACACAGGCGCTTTTACACACAGACAAGAACGGCACAAGTAAAATCGCAATTTCAGTTTTTGCCTCGAGTGCGAAAGGGTTTTGCAATTTCACCTCAGTTTTTGCCGATCGACCCTCATTTCGTGCGAAAGGGTTGCTCCGGCACAAGTAAAATCGCAATTTTACCGCAGTTTTTGACGATCGACCCTCATTTCGTGCGAAAGGGTTGCTCCGGCACAAGTAAAATCGCAATTTTACCTCCGTTTTTTGCCGATCGACCTTCATTTCGTGCGAAAGGGTTGCTCCGGGGCAAGTAAAATCGCAATTTTACCTCAGTTTTTGCCGATCGACCTTCATTTCGTGCGAAAGGGTTGCCGTAGCACAAGTAAAATTGCAATTTTACCTCAGTTTTTGCCGATCGACCCTCATTTCGTGCGAAAGGGTTGCTCCGGCACAAGTCAAATCGCAATTTTACCGCAGTTTTTGCCGATCGACCCTCATTTCGTGCGAAAGGGTTGACGTTTCGTGACTCGCCGCCGGCACCACCCTCGGCCTTAAGAGAGAAAGATAAAAAGAAGGCGTGAGAGAGAAGGTGAGCAGGTGTGAAGATAAGAAGATGTGAAGATGAGCAGATGTGAACATGAGCAGATGTGAAGATGAGCAGATGTGAAGATGAGCAGATGTGAAGATGAACAGATGTGAAGATGAGCAGATGTGAAGATGAGCAGATGTGAGGATGAGCAGGTGTGAAGATAAGAAGATGTGAAGATGAGCAGATGTGAAGATGAGCAGATGTGAAGATGAGCAGATGTGAAGATGAGCAGATGTGAAGATGAGCAGATGTGAAGATGAGACGATGTGAAGATGAGCAGATGTGAAGATGAGCAGATGTGAAGATGAGCAGATGTGAAGATGAGCAGATGTGAAGATGGGAAGCTGTGAAGATGAGCAGATGTGAAGATGAGAAGATGTGAAGATGGGAAGGTGTGAAGATGAGCAGATGTGACGATGAGCAGATGTGAAGATGAGCAGATGTGAAGATGAGCAGATGTGAAGATGAGAAGATGTGAAGATGAGAGGATGTGAAGATGAGCAGATGTGAAGATGAGAGGATGTGAAGATGAGATGTGAAGATGAGAAGATGTTTTACAGACCCCCACTATTGGAAGAACCCTGCGCTCAGACGCTCTCGGGAAAAACCTAAACCTATAGTACTATATAGGGCATCACATGGCAGCACTTTCTTCGCAGCTTACAGACATTTGCATACCAGGCGGCTTTACAATCCCTAGCAAGGGCCGACCCCACCCGGGCTGCGCAGGCTGGTCGGCCTTAATGCCCCAAACAATGCGCATCCGTCACCTATCATCACCTTCTGATGGTTTCTGCCTCGCCAGGTGGTGGAGGACCTGACCATGAAGGCTGATGTCCCACACACAGAAATTCTGTGAAATTGAGACTGCACCGATCCATATAGCACCGATGTTTCATACTATTTTGTCCATTTTTGTCCCTGGTTCCTGGCCGAGACAATCATTCCGAAACAATGCTGCATGTCACGTTGACAATTTATTTTGACCAGTCGCTTGTTCTCACTGTATAACCGAGGCTTTCACTGTCAACTAGAGATCTCATTGTTGATTGTTGACTCGTGCATTGTACGAGCAACTTAAGGTTCGGAACCCCTCAGCCTTCATTTCTTCTACACTGGCACAGGCAGCTTCCAGTTGATGTATTGCGATATTGTATGATATGGTGATTGACACATGTTTACATGTTGACAACATGTGATTGTATTCTGACTGCTTTCAGAACCCGGCGCTTCGGACAAGCACTGGCGTTGGCTCGGCAGAGCTGGGGGCCCTGTGAGTTTTCAGAGAATGTCCATGCCACATGTGTCTGGCATTGAGCGCATTAAGTCTGGTTTGGGGCTGGCATCGCCACGATGACTCTCATAACTCAAAACTATGATATATGATTATATATATATACATACATGTGCGTGTGTGTGTGTGTGTAACATCTTAATAGATGTAAAACTTTTCTCTTTTTCTTCCTTCTGTCCTCTCCCTTTTTAAACCTAGTAGCAGGGGGCACAGGTGTGACTCTGGTTCCTGTGCCAACGAAGACGGCCAGATGTCACAGTGATATCAAGGGGAGACGTCCCTTTGACGTACCTGCCAACAATGTTTGTTTCTTTTTCCGATATGGGAAGAGGCTCAACCCAAGAACCTCCACGACGTCGTCCATTTGAAACTTCAATTTACTGCACTGTTGTCGCAATCTGGAATCAAATTTGGTCATTTACGATTAGTTCTGCTGCATCAGAACCTTCCTCAGTATTTTCGCCGAAACCATGTGGCCGATAGTATTTTTGATTTTCTGGATTATTTCGGCGAAACCTGTCGCCGATGTATTTGGGGTATTTCTTCAAAACCACGTCGCCGATTTATTTTTGATGACGATCTTGGACATGGAAATCATTCAGGTGAACTTCTATTATTCGTAGGATGCATCGTTAATTTCGTTGTTTCATATCTAATCTGCATGTTTCAGGATTCAGTTCCTGCCGGATCATATAATGATCCATTCTTGTCTAGTGTGATTCCTATGGTGACTCCGACATGGTGCCATAGGGCCAATTGAGGCAACCCTGTTTAGGGTGAATGTCGGCTGACCTGAATTCTGAATTCACACATTTTAACTTAGTAATTCGTTTACGTAAAGTGCAACAGATGGCCTTGCGGTTTATCAGCCATTTTGAGATCTCCTGCTGCTCCGGATGTCCCAGGGATCCCAGTGATCTGCGCTCTTTCTAGTGAAGCTGCTCTGAACTGCCTGAAACCTCCGTTTTTTGCAGCTATTTTCGACACTCACATGACTTCATGGCATGACAAGGAATAAAGGCAGGTTCACGCCTTCCAGGTTTGGTCTCTTTCTTTTGGTTGTCTGGTGAGGTGAAACATGTTGTGCACCTAATTCGCTGGACTTTGAAAGCTGTTATATGCCAATTGGGGCAAGACTTGACCACGGTCCCGGTGCAGGGAATAATCGCACGACCTTTAGGTTTAGGAACTGAATCCTGTTTTTAAATGTTTTTAATTAATTGTTTTGGTTTTCCTGTCTGTCATCAACTAGTCCCCCATTTGGTCCCTAATTTCCCCGCGTGCCTCTCCGTAATGTGTCGTGGGGTTTAGGTGTGTGCGCTGTTTTGATCAGGTCCGTTTCGCCGTGTAGGTTGGTTCCGGAGGTCCGTCTGTTCCCCTCCCCCCCTGCGCTGTTTTTGGCCGTTTGCCCTTCGTGTGTCCGCTTTTTTCTTCCTCTTGCCTTTCCGGGTTGACCCGGCTCTGGCCGGGTGTGTGTGTGTGTGTAACATCTTAATAGATGTAAAACTTTTCTCTTTTTCTTCCTTCTGTCCTCTCCCTTTTTAAACCTAGTAGCAGGGGGCACAGGTGTGACTCTGGTTCCTGTGCCAACGAAGACGGCCAGATGTCACAGTGATATCAAGGGGAGACGTCCCTTTGACGTACCTGCCAACAATGTTTGTTTCTTTTTCCGATATGGGAAGAGGCTCAACCCAAGAACCTCCACGACGTCGTCCATTTGAAACTTCAATTTACTGCACTGTTGTCGCAATCTGGAATCAAATTTGGTCATTTACGATTAGTTCTGCTGCATCAGAACCTTCCTCAGTATTTTCGCCGAAACCATGTGGCCGATAGTATTTTTGATTTTCTGGATTATTTCGGCGAAACCTGTCGCCGATGTATTTGGGGTATTTCTTCAAAACCACGTCGCCGATTTATTTTTGATGACGATCTTGGACATGGAAATCATTCAGGTGAACTTCTATTATTCGTAGGATGCATCGTTAATTTCGTTGTTTCATATCTAATCTGCATGTTTCAGGATTCAGTTCCTGCCGGATCATATAATGATCCATTCTTGTCTTGTGTGTGTGAATTGATATGACCATTCCGCCGTCCCGACGCATTTTGGGTGAAGGAGTATCCAAGAACTACTCCGCCCTCATCCAGACTTGCAAAAGGCCTGGATGGTCCGTCAGAGAGTACGGTGAGTACGATGTAAATTTTATATTTTGGAAGCACGTAAACTGCAAACTTGGAGCTGCAGGCATTGGATGAGGGTGCAATGAAGCGCCTTGCAGAGGTGTACTTTGATGATAGCCAGAATTTCGCCAACAATTGATAAAGGTATATAGATAGAAGAAAGAAATTTCGCAGATTGCATGGTTGTAGAAATCACAATGCACATGGCAGCAGTGGTGTTTTGGGGTCTTTGTATGTGGTTGATTCAGGGCCCGAGTTCCCACAGGTATTGTCGTGTGTGCTTGATGCTTTGCAGGTGGGTTTGCAACGAGCCACTGAACTGATTGATGAGCTGATTAAGCGTCCGGATGTCACTTGCAAGCAGGTAGCTGTCACACATGTTTCGCGATTGAGTGATACTATGGTAAACAGCTGTAAATGCTGTACTGCTGGTGGGGGTGGCCTCACCATTATAACATTATAACGATTCATATCAGCTCTGGGCTAATCAAGCCACAGTTTACTACTAGGCCTCCCCCCAATGTTATTAATCCGGGGTTGACGCTACACAAAATGGTTCATTTTCATCACCCAGCACAGGGCTGAAGGATTTGGAGGGTCCTCAGATGTGCCTCACCAACAGTGTTACCAACAGTCAGGCAAAAACCTTAAAACTTGCTGGGCTAAATAGGTGCATCCTAGTGTCCTAGTCTAAGGTGCGAAATCCATCCGCTTTTGTGGTGCATGCACTGAGCAGGCAGGAGGGTTTGACGCAGGAAGTAAAAGATCTGAAAGCACAAGCAAAGTCATCCTGTCCAATGGCAGGACAACTGCGGGGACAAATGCTGCTTCTGTGGAGGCTGGAAACGTTGGGATGGCACCTGTCATTGCTGGGCTGTGGCGGACATGACACTTTTCCCGGCAAGCGTTCAAACTCCGCAGTGTCCATCATGGGCTTGATTCGTGTATGTTCTTTTGAAAGCTAATCCGGTTCAACCGCCTACAGGATGTCCTGGAAGCTTTCCCAACGCGCGGGTCTTGACTTTCAACATTCACAGTCTCATCGAGGACTTGTCTAATGTCTGAGTCTAGTTAGTCTAACAGTCTAACCTCTCCATTAGTTCAATCATTATATACAGTGCTGAAATGTTGCAACTGTGCAGGTTTCACAACATGGATGAATATGATTGAATAGATGGATACGTACCATTGGCAGTTCTGCGACAAACTGTGTGGTGCTTTACATCAACCCAGACACGCTAAGGGTGGCAGCGCGTTTAGATGATAGAGCGCAGATGAGGCCACAGTTCTAGCAATTTCTTGCCCATATTCCAGGGCCGAACATATTCCATGCCAAAATAGCTGGGAAATTTCAGGGAATTGCGAAGACCCCTTTCAGGTGAAATTTGATGAAATTTGTATTTCATACAGTTTGCCAAGTACTCCTTTTCTTCTGGCACGTACGTTGTCGACTGCACATGTTCTTCCCCAAAGACGATCCTTACTTTCAACAATTTCTGGAAATGTCATAACCAATAATGTTGAGCTTTCCAAAAATGGATTAATAACGTTCTTATGGGAATTTGTCATCTACACCTTTCAGGATCTCAAAACCCAATTCATAAGCTTTCAGCTTATGTTCTGGCACGCTTGGCTGGCCTTTCACCAGCAGCGCCATCCCCATCTTTCTTGACATCTTTGTGGCCCCGCAAAGAACTCTGCACAACAGGATCTGGGAACACAAATCATCGACGATCCTGTTTTCTTCCGTGCAAAATAATTCCACCGATAGAGTACGATGCCACCCCTGGAGTGCGCTAATTTTCTGGAATGCGAAAATAAAACAGTATGCGTGGCCCCCTTCGGCCCCCTTCGGCCTTCCCCATGGATCCAACACCATGTGTTTTTCATCACATACCAATACATACCAGAAATTTATCACACTCACCCTGCTGAGCTGCTGGACTCCTTTTTTCTTTATTTTCATTTTTGGCCAAAATGGCCTGGAATGCGATAGTATGTGAAACTACCGACGTCTCAGGTGGGAACTCCATCTTCCCCATATTCCAGAATACGTGCTTCCAGGCCATTTTAGCTAAAAAAAAACGAAAAAAACGTTTCATTCACCGAGTGCGCAGATCTTGCCGAGCGCGATGAAGTGACAGTATGTGTACCTCCCCAGCTGTGGAGTGCGATGCCCTGGAGTGCGAAGAATTTGTGGAATGCGAAGAATTCCGAGTATGCGTGGCTGGTATAGAGACCACATAGGGGAATTTCGGGGCCAGAACCAAAATTCCAATCCCAAAGCCAGCCCAAACTTCCAGGGGCACACCAGTGGGTTCTATTTTTCCGAGTTCACCTTGGGTGAGGCCCCGGGGAAGAAACTGGCTAGTTTTTTCTTCAGCCAACCTTTAAAAACGTTACCTTTGACAACCCTCCTTCTTCGGTAGACAAATGAGGAAACTCCCTTATCAAAGCAGCCTTCAATTCATCCAACGTCCACAGCTGCTTCGGAACGACATAGGGGATAGAAAGCTGTGGAGGGGCATTCAGTGGATTCGCCATGGCCCAACTGTTCCCTCCAGATTGAGCTGAAATGCCTATCAAAGTAACATACCAAAACCCAGGTCTGGAGTACGATGAAAACATGGCATGCAAAGATTTTCTGAATATGGGAATGTTGCCTCTAGAACAGTATGCAAGGGATTCAGGGCAAAATGATGCAAAAAGTATCCTGCAGTTTTATGGGCCTGGGAAAGCACCGTTAACAAACTACGGTAACAATTCGCCGTGTTCTCGAGCTGGTGTAGCAGCATAGCTGCACCAACAGCCTAATACAGACTAGCTGCCAGCCAAGCCGCACAACTGCTGATGCACATTTGTTTGCCAGGGTGCGCGATTCTGCTTTGCTCTCAGAAGTGTTTGATTTTGAGCATGAGCAAACTTGTTAGGACATCGTAGCATCGCAAGCATGATATCATTAAGTATAATGATAGTAATGCGATTCAACAATATTTTTTAAAAACCACCACCTCTATCCATGGGGCATGTGGTTTGGCCAGCATTGCAGTGCAGCGATTCTGCTCACAGATGCAAATCGTCCGGGGAAACCATGCCGTTTGTTGAGATGTTTTGGCGTTCCGGACAACTGAGGATCCAGTTCGGGCTAAAGAGATATTGAATGAGATCTTGAACCGTGAAGACCTGCAGAACCCTTCAGCGTTTGTGATGAAGGCCATGCTCACAAGACACTTCAGAAACATGCCCCGAGAAGTTCAGAGTCTGGCATTTTTCCCAATGTGTTTCTTTCTTCACATCCTAGCCTTTGTATCTCTTGCCACCTTTATTGTGAAGTGGTGTTCTTGTAAGTGCTCAAAAATGTGTCCAAAAGGGCGGCCTCTGAGCACTTCGCTTCACAGCGATGTAGAATGAACGCAATCCTTGCGAGCGAGTAAATCAAGCCACTGTTACTGATGATGATGATGATGATGATGATTTTATATATATATATATAGGCCGGGTTATATATATACATATCATATAATGGCGCAAGATACTTGTACTCTGATTGCATGTGATTGCGATATTCAAAAAGCAACAATAACAGAGCAGCAGCGAAAACGGCGCTCTGGATTCAGCGGGTTTATATATATAATACATAATCAGATATATTCAGATTGAATTCAGTATGGCGTGCATGGATAAGCTAATGCGCAGGCTCACGTGTACTCATCCCAATTGGTTCTGATTCGGCACTTTCCCAGCTTGCAGTCTTTGGGTCATTCACGAGAGCGGCACGACGGACACGGACCTACGGGGCTGACAATGCAGGTGCCTGTTGACGTGCTATCTTAGGTTTTCACCGGGTTTGCTAGCTTGCGCTTGCAGCAGAACTTGAATCGGGGATGTTTGTTTCGCAGCAATCTACGAAAGTTGCAGGAACGTGACTACCTAGCAGCCACACAGGCGAGTCTCCTTGGAACGAGCGTGGTTGATTTGTGCGTTTTTGATGTTTTTGGTGCATTTGAGAAACATTTAATGTTGGCTGCCTAATAAACTCACCCTCCTAATTTTTTGAAAATTTTACTTTCTTTTTTAGGTGGGGTCAGCATTCCAATAGTAAATTTGAATCAGATTTCTGGAATCTAAGCTTTTGTTAATGAAAAGTGCTTGCTGCTTTGAAAAGGGTTTTGCTTTACTTTGCTTTCTCCAAACACCTGAAAACAAAACCAGGGGAAGCACAATTGGAATTCATTATTTCCATGCCTGGTGCAGGTTTATTGTTGCTATTCTGGGGCTTGTAAAGGGGATACCCTTTGTGGACCTGTTTTCTTGTTTTTTTAAATAAGGGTTTTATAAGGAAATCAGTTGTTTGGTAATTGGATCAGATTTCTGGAATCTAAGCTTTTGTTAATGAAAAGTGCTTGCTGCGTTGAAAAGGGTTTTGCTTTACTTTGCTTTCTCCAAACACCTGAAAACAAAACCAGGGGAAGCACAATTGGAATTCATTATTTCCATGCCTGGTGCAGGTTTATTGTTGCTATTCTGGGGCTTGTAAAGGGGATACCCTTTGTGGACCTGTTTTCTTGTTTTTTTAAATAAGGGTTTTATAAGGAAATCAGCTGTTTGGCAATTGGATCAGATTTCTGGAATCTAAGCTTTTGTGAATGAAAAGTGCTTGCTGCGTTGAAAAGGGTTTTGCTTTACTTTGCTTTCTCCAAACACCTTAAAACAAAACCACAGGAAGCACAATTGGAATGCATTATTGCCATGCCTGGTGCAGGTTTATTATTGCTATTCTGGGGCTTGTAAAGGGGATACCCTTTGTGGACCTGTTCTCTTGCTTTTTTAAATAATGGTTTTATAAGGAAATCAGCTGTTTGGCAATTGGATCAGATTTCTGGAATCTAAGCTTTTGTGAATGAAAAGTGCTTGCTGCGTTGAAAAGGGTTTTGCTTTACTTTGCTTTCTCCAAACACCTTAAAACAAAACCACAGGAAGCACAATTGGAATTCATTATTTCCATGCCTGGTGCAGGTTTATTATTGCTATTCTGGTGCTTGTAAAGGGGATACCCTTTGTGGACCTGTTTTCTTTTTTTTAAATACTGGTTTTATAAGGAAATCAGCTGTTTGGTAATTGGATCAGATTTCTGGAATCTAAGCTCTGGATACTATACCATGCCCTCTGGACAAGGTCAGAACATGAGTTTTTGCCAATACTAAAATTAAATTAGGCTAATTGACTTTTAGTATTGGAGAAAAAAACTGGAGTTGGGAAAACAAAATCTACTATTGCCATGTTGGGTCTACTATTGGCCATGCCCTCTGGACAAGGTCAGAACACGAGTTTTTTGGCAATACTAAAATCAAATTAAGTTAATTGACTTCTAGTATTCGCAATAAAACTGGAGTTGGGAAAAAAGTAGTTTCTACTATTGACAAGGTATCATTATTGGCTAGACAACATTACTGGGGCGATATTAATAGTTAAAGAAGGTAATAGAAGGTATATACTGTAATTAAAACGTGTTTTCTTATGTGTTCTATCAAAGCCATTTGGAACGTCTAGAACTTCGGAACCTGTCCTGTTTAGTTTCCTATTTCCTTGACACTGATAATAGATAGTATATTAGCATGAGATTGGTTTTGATTTTTTCATATGTTTTGATGTTTTCCATATTTTTTTCAATATTCTTTCTGTGTCCACCTTGGTACACCTTTACTTCGACTGGAAGGCGATCCCAATCGCCAGGTGGAGACACTCCTTTCGGGATATCCGAATTTGCGCTCCCGACTTGATGGCCAGGCAGATCGATATCCAGCGATGCAGATCACATCAGATCACATATATCGTATATCAATGTATATCATATAGATCATGAAAAGATCAAAGGCAGAGATAGGCAGAGCAAACATGGCACCAAGAATCACCAAGATGGCCCTTTGTGTGATATATGAGTATTGTACCGCCATTTGTTGGGATGTTTCTTCTGTTTCTTCTTGCCATGGACTCAGCGAGGCAATCAGAAGGATGAGGGAATCCGTAAGAATCTCAGTCCCAGAATGCTTAATTAATGATGATTGACAGCAGGATGAATTGGAAGCGGTTAAACAGTTGAGACTTTGTTTCGCAGTTTGGTGTGTGTGTGTGTTTGTGCGAGCTGAATCAGTACCAAACTGGACTAAACTTATCTAAACTTATCTAAACTTATCATCTAAACTTATCTAAACTTGCTTGTTGAATCTTATTGATCTTGTTGAATTCAGCTGTGTAGTATCGAATTATGAGTCAGAGGAAGCCAAGAGATCTAAGGACCTGACACGTGTGCAAGAGATTCTCCAGGACTGCTGCTACTGCTGCTGCTTGTTCTCGGAAGACTTTCACAGTTTTTCAAAGTCTCAGAATGTCTACCAGATGACCAGGAAATGGACAGCCGGGGTGATGTCCGAAACCCTTCTGCCTTTGTGGTGAAGGCAGGGGCAATCCAGATATATCATGATGTAATTATCCAGATTCCATAGGGTTCCTTTCGAAGATTTTCGAAGGACGTTTCGGAGAGGCGATGCACTTTATTACTCTTTATTAGACGTATACACTTTATAGGTTCGCATTATTGGGTTCCGTTGTCGAGGCACTGGCTGATCATTCGGCACTGCCGGAGCTCCAAGTTTCAAGATTTGTGGAGGGATCAAAAATAGTAGCTATGTATAGCTCAGTTTCTTGCAATAACAGGATCTGTGAACGGTGTAGCCGCTGTGGTATGTAATTAACCCGGCGTGCCTGTACAGATCTGTCCAGATATCCAGATGAAACAGACATTCAACCGCGCACAGCTCGCTGATTGTTGTGAGTGCCAAGGCGGAGACCCGAAACATCACTGGTCGGAGCAGAACACACGGTGGCAGCACCGGCCCTTCTGGCCGCGCAATACATGCTCGCAGCACAGGCAGCGCAGGCTCAGCTAATGCCGCAACTGGCAATACCTGGCCTGACGGGCCTGACCTCTCAATATTCTCAGCTGGCGGGGCTCTCTGGACTTTCCGGACTCCCTGGGCTGGCAGCATCTCAGATTGCAGGGCTGACAGCACCTCAGATACCTCAGCTGGCAGCAGCTCAACTCGCAGCACCACAGCTGACCCCACCGGGATTCTTCTTGCCATCAGCTGATCCGCTGCAACAGATGCCAGAGACTTAGAAGCATCCTTCGGCATTCCTTCAGCTAGAGGCCAATGGAAAAAGGAACATGTGCACCTCCTTACATTTTACAGATAGTACATCACGCATAAAATACGTATACGTCGTATGTATAATTGATGTACGTATATGTACGTATATCTATTCTGTATATACGTGTGTGTGTGTGCGCGCGCGTGCGCATGTGTTCTGACATATATATATAGATATATTATACATAGATGTTGTTGACGTTGATGTTGTTATTCTGAATGATGATGCTGGTGGTGATGGTGATGGTGATTGTGATGGTTCTGTTGCTAGTGCCGATGATGCTGTTTATGATAGATATCATAAATGTATATATTATACATGATATATTTTTTGAATATATACATACATACATACATACATACATACATACATACATACATACATACATACATACATACATACATACATACATACATACATACATACATACATTACATACATTACGTACATTACGTACATTACGTACATTACGTACATTACGTACATTACGTACATTACATACATTACATACATTACATACATTACATACATTACATACATTACATACATTACATACATTACATACATACATACATACATACATACATACTGTAATTGACCCTCTCTCTCTCTCTCTTCCTCCCTTGCTAATTTTCCACTTGTGTTGGTCCCCCAAAAAAGGCCCCCACAAGTCCCAAAATCTTTCATGAAATGCAGGGAAAACAGTGTTTTTTTGGGACTTGTAGGGCCTTTTTTGGTGAACCAACCCAAGTGGAAATTTACCACCCTCCCTCCCTCTCTCGCCTCTCTCCCTCTCTCTCTCTCTCTCTCGCTCTCTTTTTCTCTCCCTCTCTCTGTCTCCTTGTGCATATGCATGTGTGATCCTGATCCTGTGTGTGTGTGTGGGCGTGCTTCTATTGCGTTCCCTACTTTAGAGAACTTGCGAGAGAGCCTGGGTCAGCATGGCGTTCCATTTGCAATGTGACTCCATGGGTCTAGATGTTTCTACGTAGTTGGAACGATTCCTTTTAGGTAGGCCATACTTTGGCAAAGGAGCTTTGGATGATTTTGGACAATTTCAGTGCGGCCGGAGCAGCGTGTCTTGCCTTTTGTCCTGAGGCTGGCACTGCATCCTGCCGTGACTGCCCAGCTGGATGAACGAGCGATGTCAAGTCTGCAGGTGTATCACTTAGACATTTTAGATCGGTTTGGACCAGTTGGTATGGTCAAGTGGCACGAGGCATTGGGTGACACCATGACACCATTCATTCAGTCTGGAATTGATGAGAAATGATGATCTGATGTGGTTTGCGTTTGGGAAACATGCATTCATCAGCAATGAGGCGACTGAGCCTGCCAGAGCCGTCCAGGTTCTTGTAGCCTGCTCAGCTCAGTACATGACTGGACAGAGTACTGTAGTTTCTCCAAGCGCCAGTGCGCCGCCACGTGTCACGCTCTTTGCGATCTGTTTCGGCAGCTTGTGACCATTGGGCCAGCCTTGGATTGTCCTGAAACTCCTAGCCTGAAGCCTCCCGCATCAATCCCGATTGTTTTGACCAGAAAACTTGACCTTTTTTTTAACATGTGTGATCATGTTGGGATATGTTGGGTCATTCTCCCAGGAAGAGATCGTCACCAGGGGAGATGCCAGAAGCTTTGATGTCCGGTTCAGCCTCGCATGCACTATAAAGATCTGTAAAGATCAATGGACATTGAAACCATTTTTTAAAAAAATTGAACTCTTATATATATATATAAATATAATGTATAACGGGCCATTTTACAAATATGGACTATAAAGATCTATAAAGAATTGGGCCTTGGTTCGACGTTTTAAACATTGGTTTTACCAAGGTCCAAAACCCCTCAGCCTATGTGGCTGCCAGCCTGTCAGGATCTCTCAGGATCAGGGACCATGTGGATGGACTGTACAGATCTGCATCGGAGGGGTATAGGGATAAATAAATATATAAATAAGTAAATAAGTAAATAAATAATATACATAAATGAATAACAAAACAAATAATGTAATGAATAATATAAGTAATATAAATCAATCAATAAATAGATAAAACATGTATAAATTATAAATGTATGTATATATATATATATTGAGGCTTTTCCTTGCTCTGTAACAGTCAGTAGGGGTTTTCTTACTCAATAGACCCCCCCCTCCATCCAGCTCAACTGTAGTAATTTCTGGTTGTCACACGCCGCACTTCACAATTTCAAGATGTGTTCTTTTTCTTGTCTACATATGTGTATAATATATATATACATACATACGTAGATCTGTCTGTTTATATAGGGGTGCTGACACGCTTTGTCGCAGCAACCTGTTGCCACAGAGCTCCAGGTCACGTGGCCGCCCAGAGATGAGGCAAGGGAGTGGTGAGTCGCGGTGAAGCTACACTGGAAACCAAGCGGGTGGACTGGTGGCCTGTTGAGCTTTCTTAAATGAGATCATAAGAGTTTTTGAGGAGAAGATAAGAAAATCATGAAACTATATATATATATGTGTGTATTCATAATACTTTTTGTTTTTATCATACTATTAAATTAAATGATTATTATATTAAACAAATGTTACTGCTGTTTTACCTCCGTGCCTCAAATAGTGCACACATCGAATGCCGTAATCCAAAGCAAAGGCATCAGACTCGCAGTGTCCCAAACTCATTGGTCCATCCTTCGCAGAACGCTTACTACACTTCCCGGAGATCCAGCTGCAGCGGCGCAGGCTAATAACCGTCAGGGTTCCTTTCGCAAGTGATCCAAAAAGATATTGACAGAGTGAAGACTTTGAAATATGTCGTATCAAAAGAATCCTTGAAGCCTGAAGGGTTTCAGTTGCAATTTCCTGTAGGCTCTCGGTCGCTCAAGGTTTGGCACTCGATTTCTGCAAGCGTAGCTGAAGGTTACAATCAGACGTATCATCACGTCAGGTGCATGACATAGGGTGTTTTGGCTGTGTCCTGATATTTTTATTCCAGGTTTGAAGCAATCGCTGTAAGCCTCTAGTTTGTGACAATCTTTCACTTTCCGCTGCCCTTCTTTTCATTGCTCAATCAATCGCAGCAACTGCCTGCCAGTTCCAGTTCCCTTTATTCTTTCGTGGTTTTGACAATCTTGCATTTCCACTTCCATGTGCTTTGCCATGCAGTGCCTCTGTACACTTGCAATCACTCTTGTGACAGTGTCACGCGCTACAGGAGGCATTCGAGGATACAAAAAAGCGGAGCTTGCTGGATCTGCTGGGCACAGCAACAGCAGCAACGTGAAGTTTATGGACTTGGAGTATTTCACCCGTAGTGAAGTTGATGAACTCCTTGTTGAGAACGCAGCCGATGACCAGCGCATACATTCTCTGGAGCAGGTTTTACGACCAGCATTCCAGGCACTGCCAAAGAGCTCCGGGCTATTGACTCAACACGCAGTCCGCTACGTACTTCACCGCTACTTCCTCCAGAGTCACGGTTGGCTTGTGAAAGGACTGGAGCCAGAAGGCCTAACCTGATCAAGTTGGTTACACACTGGTTACACTAGGATGCACTACCGTAGTCTACTGTAGGTCATTATTTGTTCATTAACATATTGATATTATTGAGTGTTATCATGTGTTATCTATCTGAGTCTGCTGACATTTGCCTAAACATAATTGCCAATGTATTCCAACATGATGATATATGATATAAGACAAGGATGACTTGCTCAATGCGTTTCATGTTCTCAAGCTATGATGAGCTTATGAGCAAACTATAAAGCGGTATAAGCAATGACTGTCACACTGCCATGCAACGCTGATCATTGCGGAGGTGCTTACCAGAAGGCGCCCGAGGGAGTCAAAAAGGACGCTTGGCATTTGTTGAGCCCGTATATTTGTAGCAGGAAGTTCTGTGACAGTGATATCACGAAATGCCAGTGCATGGCTTGTGGCTACGGTGCTTCATCTCCGAGAAACATGGAGAAACCAGGAACACTCAGACGCTGTGATGCTGTGATGTACTATGTGCAATTGTTTGACCAAAGCCACAACCAAGGCCTAGAATAATCAGCGTGAGATGAAATATATCCACACTTTTTTAAGTTCAACTGCTTTGCACATATGCCATGATTGGTTATTTGCGGAAGCGCGGCACACTCTTTCAAGTCTTGAGCAAGAAGTGTTGTTTTCACGGTTTGCAATTGCGGAGTCTTTTCGCTTGTTCACTCACTCCAAGGACTGGCAAAGTTGGGTTCCCTCTTATTTGCTGCAACACTTTGACATCGAGCAAGGCTGGACATGCCCAGAGCAGAAACTGTAGGTGCAGCATAATGCGTAAGACTTGACACTGCAGTGACTTTTGCAGCGCATTCTTTGCACACTGCCACTTGTCCTGGCGGTGATCGCAAGCCTGAAAGTTGTTGCTTGCGCCCACTTGTGAACACTTGTACGATCTTGTACGTTTGTTCGGCCTAGGTACGTATATACAAGATTATACAAGTTTCTTTTATGTATACTTAATATATATATTATACATACAATATAATAACACACACATATATATATATGTATACATTTCTATTGTGTAGATGTATATTATGTATATTATATGTAATGCCATGGCAGCACGATGTAATCAGATGGCATGGAACGCTGAAACACGTTGAAGCTCAGGCGTCAGCCTCAGAGATCTTGCAGAAATGATCGCTGTCATTGAAGACCTGGTGCGGAAGGAGAGGGGCGACTGGACATGACTGGACCATGGACCATTTGAGACATTCGGCAGACATCGGGCTATGTCTATCGGTTTTTGTGCTTGGATTTTGCCTGCATAAAGCATTATAAAGCCGTATTCTGTGCGTGTATCTGAGGAGTCGCACAGGCAGATGGCAAAAGTGTATGAAGCACTTGGTTTCTCAATGAAACTTGGCAGAGAAAGCGCAGTTGTCGAATGAATTTGACTGGATAGACTCTGATAGACATATGTCATGCTAAAACTGAAACTTCCGACCAAACTAACCCATCCTCCCATGGCAAGTCCATTGAGCAAAGCCAAGGACAGATCCCTTGCCTCGAGAAGATGCTGACCTGGCGATGGACAAGTGGTTTGGGACGTTTGGGACATGTGGGACCCACACAAAACCAGAGTCAGCACAAAAGGCCAGAGCGATTGACCAGGAGATGAGCACAAACTCACTTGCTTGTGTTTCCGTTTTTCCCCACCTGCCAGGTGAGGGTTGTTGGATTTTATCACAGTTGTTCTCCTCCTCCGCCTCTTCCTCCTCATCCTCCACCTCCTTCTCCTCCTCCTCAATTTCCTCCAGCTTCTCCTCCACCACCTTTGCATCCAACTTCCGCACGCAGTGGGCACTGCTGGACCTCAACTGCAAGGGTCTGAGCGCACTGGGCACCGCTGGACCTCAACCTGGGACCTTCCGAGCTCAGTGAGCACCGCTGGACCTCAACCTGGGACCTTCCGAGCTCAGTGAGCACCGCTGGACCTCAACCTGGGACCGTCCGAGCTCAGTGAGCACCGCTGGACCTCAACCTGGGACCCTCTGAGCTCAGTGAGCACCGCTGGACCTCAACCTGGGACCCTCCGAGCTCAGTGAGCACCGCTGGACCTCAACGGCCAGATAGAATGCCAGAAGATATGCCAGATAGAACGCCAGATAGAATTTCAGAAAGAATGCCAGAAGATATGCCAGATAAAGTGCCAGATAAAATGCCAGAAGATATGCCAGATAGAATGCCAGATAGAATGTCAGAAGATATGCCAGAAGATATGCCAGATAGAGTGCCAGAAGATGTGCCAGATAGAATGCCAGAAGATATGCCAGGTAGAATGCCAGAAGATATGCCAGATAGAATGTCAGAAGGTATGCCAGATAAAATGCCAGAAGATATGCCAGATAGAATGCCAGAAGGTATTCCAGATAGAATGCCAGAAGGTATGCCAGATAAAGTGCCAGAATGTTTGCCAGAACATATGCCAGAAGATTTGCCAGATAGAATGCCAGATAGAATGTCAGAAGATATGTCAGAAGATATGCCAGAAGATATGCCAGAAGATATGCCAGAACATATTGCAGAAGATATGCCAGGTAGAATGCCAGAAGATATGCCAGATAGAATGCCAGAAGATATGCCAGATAAAATGCCAGAAGATATGTCAGATAGAATGCCAGAAGATTTGCCAGTAACAAAACGTATAGATGTCATGGTGGGGATAACTCGAAGTAAAGTATTTTTTTGTTTTCTCCTGAGTGTATCAAATACGAGAATTCCTCAACATTCCTCAACATTCACCAGATACATATTATTAAATAGAGTTTGCTGAATCTACTAATTACCTGACATCTACTCTGCGGTTTGCATATAACCCTGTCTAGCTTTCGGACATCAACTAGAAAGAAAACAACCTCATTGTACAATAATGTTGGTAGGCATTGACAGTTATCCCATGTTATCCCTTGCATTTGTAGAAAAGGGTCAGGAATGGACAAAACGGACAAAACGATGTTTCAGCGCGTCTTTGTATGGTACATAGGCAATCATGGAATATCACAGAGTTGCAGGCACTTGTTCATACTTTCAAGTCCCAGGTGTGACTTAGACATTGTGCTTCGCGGCTGTATTGTTTGGTATGCCATGTTTGCCAGCATCGGGGTTCGTTACCCAACATGCAATGGCTGATGGGTTCCATTTGAGACACACACACATGCGATCACATACGTATATACACTAATGTTGGATACTGATTAGTGTAGGGCGCCCCCTCAACAATTTTAGGCTACTCAATGTCTCGGCATTTTCTCGCCCCCCCAAACAATTATTAGGATAGTCAACTCAAGTAAGGATTTCAATTGACATCAATCTACTGTCAATTGATTTTCCTTTTAAACCTCAAAAAAAACTATTGGTAAGAAAGGCTTTCACGTGAAATCAATCTACGTTCAATTGTTTTTCCTTTTAAACTTCCAAGAAATCTATTGATAAGAAAGGATTTCAATTGAAATTAATTTACTTTCAATTCATTTGAATCTACTTTCAATTGATTTTCCTTTTTCATCAAAAAAACACCCCAAAAAGTTTTTGTGCACAATAGGGTACCATCGAAGCAATTACATTATTGAGGATCTGGGTCACTGATGGGGTACCCCCTTGAAAAATTGTTTGGGAACTGTTTTTCAATAAGAGTTTAATGAGGCATCTAATTATTTGGGAAACCTTGCATTTTCAAGGCTTCAACATGGATATGGTTTTCTAAAGTAAATGGACCAGCTTTACCCAAAGAAAGCTGTATAAAGGTGGATAAACCTCCTCCTGGAAAAATTGGATCTGAGAAAAAACTTCTCACAATTGGGTGCTTTTCAAAGTGTTCAATTATTTTTGGGAATTGTCTCACTATAGATTCCCATGACACTAATCGGGATGCAACATTTTATAATTAGATATATAATATTATATAATTATATTATATATATAATTAATGCATTATATTATATAATGACTGTGTTGTTAGATAGGTGGGCACCCTGACTTTTTCCCAATCTATGCATGCAGATGTGTGCTGTTTCTTGTGTTGGGATGGACTCTGGAGACAGCTAATCTTGCAATGTGCTCCTTTTGCCTTTGGCCTTTTCACTTTCCGTGCGTCAACGCTAATTTTTAACACCAAGGCCACTGACAAATCTTACACATGGAGAAGTTTGGCTCAAACCCTCACAATCTAGAGAATGACATGCTCAAACTATATCTATTATTATTGTCTAGTTATGTTTAACATTGTTTGACATATCATTGCACATACGTGCATCCATCAAGATCACCGGTGTTTTTCCGTGTCAGTCCTTTCAGTCTGATCGGGGTCCAATTGGCCTTGGCAGGACATGTACCTGATCATTGTACTGACGGCCCGAAACATCACAATGGCAGAACCCACAAAGAACAGGTCTGCCTGGCACTTCGTTTTTTGCAATATCCAAATTGGATATAATTGGATCAAATTGGTCTGAAGTGTCTTTGGGACTGAATGGCCCCAGTTTTAATTGCTGGGCTCCCATGAAACATCACATGGTCACAACGAGTCCATGAAGAATGAAGAGGTCCTTCAGATGTTTGATTCTAGATATGCTAGGTCACCTCAGAAGAGATGCAGTGTTTAGTTTGTGTGATTTTGGGCTAAATGCATCTAAATGCAGCAGTAGCATTAGCATGGGCACATTGTACAGCAGAGTATGAGCCCGACAGAAGAGAGAGAGAGAGAGTGACGATGACTAGTATTTGTTGGTACAAGTCTGTGATGTCAGCATGGTTTGGAACATGTCTCCAAGAGTCAAAGTAAGATCGCTGCATGATGGCAAAGCTGCCATGCTTTGGAGAGGCTTCGCCTTCAAGCCTTTCAGACGCGATACCACGGTTATGCTGACATGCATGAATGGCTTCGAGATTTAGGCCAGAGGCACCTCAGATAAAGTACGCTAACTGAACCGGTTGGGGTCCGCATTCGTGAACATCAGTCCCTATTCGCACAAAAATTCAATGGCTTCACTTTCACTTTCTGGTCTTCAAAATTACTTGTTGGACTTTGTTGATTTCTTTACTTATGCATTTATTTCTTTTTAGTAGTGATTCAAGCCAACCGCAACTAAAGGTTGAATGAATTGCCCGGTGACGTCGGGCACTGGGGGATGTTTATTGACGTTGTGGTGTTTGTCATGTCAGAGCTCTTGAGTTTCATTGGCAGCGTTTCTACGTGCTTCTAGCTCACACTGCCTTTTGTTGAGATTTCTTTGCTACGATGGCCAAGGTACTTTGAAGATAGCCCTGAAGAGGGCCTCAGTTTCTCCACTATGAGCAAGGCTGCGGAAGCTTTTGGAGACGAATTTCCGCAGTTCAATGACAAGGAGGGTTGGGGTGAGGGCAGATTAAGAAACTCATCATCAGTACGCTTTGGAGGACACTGGTAATAGCATCCTTTTGATGATCAGCACTATTAACTATATATATATACATTGATTTACTATTTAGATCTATTGAGTCTATTCTCTTCGATTTCACTCTTGCTGCAAAGATCTTGAGTTAAACGTTGTGAGACACAAGCAAAATCGCACATGGGCATTTTGTGGTTCTCAAGCGGCACCCTTGCAACAAGGAGTGCCACGAATTGAAGACAACCCTCATGAAAATGGAAGGTGGCAGTCGCAAGCCAGGCTTGGAAGCTGTTTTTCAAGATCTCAGCTTGATATTTTTTGTTCTGAGATGGGAATGTGAAGGAGCTGAGTCTCACTTTTCTCACTTTCACTTGGAAGAGCTTTTAAGATGTTGAGATATGTCAGGGTGAGGCACGGGTAGGTAGGACCAGCAGGGGCCAGACATTTTGCCAACCCGGAGACCTCAGAATCCGAGGCCGTATTCCGTTGTCTGATTTCTACAACAGCAGCACATACAGACACTGGAATTTCACAGAGAGTCCAGATTACCTCCGAGACTTGGCGTTGATGGTCCATGCTGACGACTGTTGATGCTATGTCTTCCATGCATTCCATTAATTCCATGGTGCATTGAAGTAAATTTACATCGCACTTGTTCGATCTTTTCGATGGTTGGCCATCTAGGAAGTTCGGACAGAAAAATTCGCAATAGTTGGATGATGTTGGATGCTTACAACATCATATTGTATTAATTTGTATTGTATATTGTTGTGGCCTTCTTCTCGCCATTTCCGGTTTGTATCAGGTGACCTTGGGGCACTGGACGAATCTGATGTGCATCGGAAGTATGTGATTTTGGCAAATTACATCAGCAGCTCCTATCTTGAAAGGGATGGCATAGGGGATGGCATGGAGTGGGGGGAGTGCAGCTTTAGGAGGCAAGACTGGTGAGGTGCATTATTGTTGGTATCGGCATTGTCTTTGCACTCTTGGAACTCAAAGATTGCCAAGAGATTTCGGTGGGTGTAGTCCTTTAGTATCAGTGTTTGACTCTTAAGAGGCAGCAAGCGTGATTGCTCAAAATCGAAGTCAGCATGTGGGACCTTCTCCGAACCAATTAGCGTTTTGTCTAGCGACGGAAACGAGCAGATAGCACAACAGCATTAGAGGCGACCTTTACTGACCGCATCATCATCTCAAGATGATGGGAAAGACTGGTCAACCATGATCAAAATGAATGAGGTATAGGAAAGGATAGGAAACGCGCAAGCATGTGCCAAGCTTGGGGCTAAGCTTAGCGCTAAGCTCTAGCCGAGGTTTCAACAATTGCGTCCGTGCTGACAGCCTCTACGCCATTTGCTGCCGCAGCCCCTGTGAGCGTTTGATGAATGTGCTGGAAGAGAAGGCCACTGTGACATCGATGATCGTCACACGCACTAGACAAGAACTGGATCATTATAGTGATCCGTCAGGAACTGAGTCCTGTAACGTGCAAACCAGACTAGACCATCAGACATGTTTGCAGGTACACATCCATGGCCAGAGGATGCTTCCCTCTCTGATGCATAGCTTCGTTGGACAGAGTAGCATCAGAGAGCTCTGTCCCCCTGCATTGTAATATTATTAGAAAGGGAGAGGACAGAAGGCAGAAAAAGAGAGATGTTTTACATCTATTCAGATGTTACACACACACACACCCGGCCGGAGCCGGGTCAACCCTGAAAGGCAAGAGGAAGAAAAAAACGAAAACAGACGACGGGCAAAAGGCCAAAACAGCGCAGGGGGGGGAGGGGAACAGACGGACCTCCAAAACCAACCTACACGGCGAAATGGACCTGACCAAAACAGTGCACACACCTAAACCCCACGACACATTACGGAGAGGCACGCGGGGAATTAGGGACCAAATGGGGGACTAGTTGATGGCAAACAAGAAAAACCAAAACAATTAGTTTAAAAATCAGAACTCAGTCCCTAAATACCTAGAGGTCGTGCATTGTTCCCTTGCCGGGACGGTAGTCAGGTTAGCCACAAGGGCATAAACAGCTGTTCAAATTCCAACGAATTAGGTGCACAACATGTTTGACCTCACCAGACAACCACAAAAAACAAAAAAGGACCACACCTAAGGCCATGTACCTGCCTGATCTCTGTGCCGTGTAGTAATGCACATGTCACTTCACTCACTAAAGCCGCAGCGAAAAAACGAAATTTCGGATTGTTCCGAACGGCTTCACTCTGATAGACAGGCATTTCGGCGAGGAACCCTGGGACCAACGGACCAGTGGGACAACCCTAAAAGGCTGGAAAACGGTAAGGCGAGCTGTTTCGCTTTACCTAATCGAATTACCAAATTAAAATGTGTGAATTCGGAAGTCAGGAGAGTCATCATTCACCCTGAAAAGGGTTGCTCCATGGCACCATGTCGGAGCCACCATGGAAATCACACTAGACAAGAACTGGATCATTATAATGATCCGTCAGGAACTGAGTCCTGCAACGTGCATACCAGCCTGGACCGTTCGACATGTTTGCAGGTACACATCCATGGCCAGTGGATGCTTCCCTCTCTGATGCATAGCTTCGTTGGACAAAGTAGCATCAGAGAGCTCTGTCCCCCTGCATTGTAATATTATTAGAAAGGGAGAGGACAGAAGGAAGAAAAAGAGAGAAGTTTTACATCTATTCAGATGTTACACACACACACACTTGATGCACATGCTGGTTCGTGAATGCTTCTGATGCTTCTAATGATTAATGCTTGTGTGTTGAGCCGCTTGTGTTGTCCTTGTCTCGCCTTTGGCATGGTTTTGTTGATTCTATGTTTGAACTTTAGTATGAGAAAGGGAAATGCGATCGGAAGTGCTTCAAGAAGCTACATTTTTTACTAGTTTTTACAATGGCACAGACACTATCTCCCATATCTCTCAACAATGCTTACGACCTCTTTGTGCCATGAGATTTGTGCTAAGCCTGACTTTTGCTTACATATTATTAGGTCCTGCCAGCAATATTTGGCATAGCCGCATAGTTCAAGCACTCGTTGACACAACAATTCGGCTTGGATTGGTTTCCTTCCTCACATGTTCGTCCAATTTCGTCCCATGTTTGTTGTTGCACTGATTGCACACTACAATTTGGACAGTTCCGCTTCCATTCTAATGTTTTCCGATATTTGCTGTAGATACCGTTTTGGCCGCCTAATTTGCACGAGACATTCTGCCAAGTCGAGTTCAGAGTAAGATGAGTGGTTGGGAGACACTGGTATGGATGGTATGGTTTATTTGCATTTTAATCATTGTTTCAACTTGCAGGTGGCTGCACCTTCAGCAGATGCAACACTTCTTGCCAGCATTGTGGCAAATCTTTCGACTGAGACCGTGCCTGCTAGAGGCCTTCGGGTGAAGTCCATGCCATTTGGTCAAACACGCTGTGTTTGCACCATTTGAATCCATTTGCTCTTGTTACTGCAACAAGAGTGTCTTTCTCATGATTCTCTTGTGATCTCTCGTGGCTCCTGTGTTGCATCATTATTTCGAGAAAGTAAGAAAAAACCACTGACGTAAGATGACAGAAGCAGAAATCGTGAAGAGGTTGAGTGAGGTTGGGCGTGCGCATTCTGCAGGCCTATAACTTTATATTATATATAATATATATATATATTTATTTATCATTTGTATCACACTTGCGATTACAAGATTGCGAGCAAATTGAGTTGTTAGCTCCTGTTGTACAACCTCACATCATCTCACATCTTTGTAGGTACATTGGACCCAAAGCTGATGGACCGTTTAGAAGACGTTGCACGACAATCTGAATCTGGTTCTGTGCCCCCTCACGGCCGCCTTTTTGCCCAGCGCTTTTGCTGAAATTGAATCGATCGTGTCAGCATATGTCAGCCACACTATAGGGTAGGTAACTTCTGGAACAACTACTATTGAAGCAGATAGAAGGAGGTAACGGCAGGTCTTACAGTTGAGATGGTCGAGTGTCAGTTTTGTGCTGTCACGAGCAATGGTTTGAAGATGTTTGAAGCTTTTATTTTTTCTCATTAGGTGGATGCATCACGTTTTCCCTCGCGAATGTCCATATCCTCATGAGGCTGGCCGTTAGCGTGTTTTGTGATGCTTTGTGCATTTATGTATTCATGGTAAATTCATATTAAATTCAAGTGCAAAGATTTTCGGAAAAGCTGACATGAATCTGCAGGCATGCACAGAAAAATGCGAATCATAACAACCTAACAACCTCACCCTCCAAGTTCCACTGAAGCTGCTATGAGTTGGGAAAAAAATCAAGAAGCTCCCCCACTTCGATCGAACAGTACTATCGCTTTTGGCTCAGCCAAAGAGCTCCCAGCCCAACTGCCAGTTGGCAGATGCTGCTCTCCGCGAAGATAAATCATGACAAATCTGAACTAATCTAAGTCTCAATCGACTCGTCCTCTTGGAGGCTGGGACAACGAATCCTCAGACACCAGATGAGTGGATGAAGACAAATGGAAGAAGCACACAGGTCTCCGCCCAACAGATTGAGCAGATCGCAAGGGATGCTTGCATGCAGATTGCAGTTCATTCATGTTCCTTCTGAGATGGACATGTCATCATGTTATATCATATTGTCATCCGTTGCGATCCAAATTTTTTTGATGTAGCAAAAGAGAACAAAGGGATGATAATCAACAGGCAAACATAAATCATGAGTTTTGTGTTGGAAGGACGGCCCGACACCACATGTTTACCATCAAATATCATCATACATACATATAAATATTTATTATTTGGAGTAGTGGTATTGGAAGAACATTGATGAAATAGTTTCCTCGCTTACGCATGCAATTATGATAATTATGCAGTATGCGCATCAAAGTGCGTTATAGGCAGCCCATGGACCGTAAAGGGGTTCATCAGAGGACAGCTGCCCAGCCGACAAGAAGGAGGGTCTTCCGAGACACTGTGACATGGAGAATGCTGAGCTTCCCTGGAGCAACCGTGAAGACCGGGCAGAATTGCTGAGTTCATTGCATGGTCTAAACCTCAAGACATAGGTGGACGTGACTAAGTGGACAAGCATTGAATGTTTGGGACAAGTCACAATGAACTATAAGCATCTAGTGACCTGCCATGATGTACTAGTACCATGAAATGAAACGCCATCACAACATACTATGACTTTGTCTCTTTGACCCAGGTCCCAGAACCCAACTGAGCGGACACAAATTCTTTGGGCGAGAGGAACAACTTGGAGACTCTTCAGAGGCCCTCCCCCGGGACAGAGTTCACTTATTCATGCCATAATATGCCACAATGAGACACAGAGAGAGAGAGAGAGGGGCAGGGAGGGAGACAGAGATTGGCTTCTTTTGATCCGATGTCCTCGAATCTCTGAAAACGCGATGAAACACTGACTGGGCTGCCTGGGAGGACTCGGTGCCTTTGCTCACGCTTCTGTCCTTTGTGGCCTTGCCAGCGATGGTGCTTTCAGCGTACTTGCTGGACCACATGACTCTCGTTCAGCATTTACAAACCATGCAAGTTTTTCAACGTTCGGTTGCAAACCGGGAGTTTGTAAAGGTGTCGTTTCAGTGGTGGTGCTGGTCAGCCGCTTGTGAGTCAAGCCTCCAGGTTGCAAGATCGGTGCTTGGTACTGAGGCTGGGGCGAAACAGACAGCTGCAGCGACGTTGCTATCTATCTTTAGTCTCAGCGCGGGCCTCGAGAAGAGATACGGGGGCGGACATTGCAGGTTGAAGCATACAATGGACTTGTGTCTATTCTTGAACATATTGCACATTCATCAATCTGGCAAGATACTTGTAAGATTCCATGCAGAACAGGCGGAATGTCATCGGCAATCCATGTCACACGGGATGTGCCTTGCTTTCTGATGGCTATCCTATGTAGGCCCTGGCCTTCATTTGGGCAACCGTGCTTTGTTTGATGTTCCACATCGTGGATATGAAAGCTGCAACGGGAGCTGGCTTGGTCTTCCTTCTTTGGAGGCTGGCTGAGCCTTGCAGCAATTGCACTTTTGTATGCCATACTTGTGGACAATTGCACGCAACATGTGCGCTGTTCGAGGCTTTTGGTAAGCCATTGGATTCCTGTCTCTGGTGGCAAGCTCATCGATTCTGCTGTATGATGAGCCGCAATCCATGCACGATAGCTTCTACAGTCTGATGGTTGTGGTTGGCGCGTTTCACCTATGATTTGCGCTGAAGTAAGTGAAAAAAGTATGATGTCGTATGTGGTTCATCCAACCGTGATGTTCCACTGACAAACTAGAGTCGGAGCAAAGGGACTTGGATAGTCACAAGTACAGTAATTGTATAATACATGGCTATACATGATACATGTTGGCGCCAAACCCCAACCCACAAGATCTCTCCTCTACTATAATACATCTAACTCAAACATGATCTACACCCTCAAAACACGCTACTCTCTGGTGACAAAAGTAAGGACTGTAGCCTGCTGCTTTCAAACAATCCTGATATCCGGCTGAGACATCCATAAGTTTAACAGGGACGCTTTCTACTAGGGGAATCTAATCTTGATAAGGAATCAAATCCCCCACCCCCTCTGAACAAATATGTTGAATAGTTTACTAAATTCCGCTTCTCTTCATAAGGGATCAAATCCCCCATTCCCTCTGAACAATTAATATTGAGTGGTTTTTTAACTTCCACTTCTCGTCATCATAAGGGATCAAATTCCCCCGCCCCCTCTGAAAAAAAACATGTTGAATGCTTTATTCGCTTCCACTTATCTTCATGAGGGATCAACCCCCCCGCCCTGGTGAGATCCCCATCTGAACTTCAGTTGACTTCCGGCACAACGTAGGGTTTGCAGCGTACATGTTTATATCCTAGCCTATAACAGAAAACTCACTGCAGACTCCTGTGGCAAAAGAGAACATAATCTTGAAAGATGAGCCCTACATGATATCATCAAGAATCAACAATGAATAATAAGCCTGCCCATGTTCTTGTGGACGCCTCCGAATGCATGACCAGGATGATCAGGATGATTGCACCCCTGAGTCTTTGGTATGCTTTTGGTATCATTTAATGGTTTCATACGCTTCAAATATGCTTCACTGCTTCACATGTCTCACTTGCTCCAAAGAAATTGCATCCAAGGTCTCCCAGGCGACAGGTGGCTGGGTGTTGTGGCAGTTGTGGTAGTTTGCTTGTGCGTTTTACCATTGCAAGGCACAAGGCTGTCCGTAGGGTTTACCCGCATCTATATTGATTTCAGTTTGCTCAATATGAGCCATGCCGTAGTTGGTTATTGACATTTTATGTTTTTCTCCGATCTTCCGCATTTGCTTTTGAATTCAATATCTCAAGTGCATTATATAGACAGCTTGAGCATTTACATAGTGTCATGTGGTGTCATTTCGTGTCATTTTCACATGCTGATGCAGGCTGGATTCCCGTGACCGACCGGTCGTGTCGCAGCTGAAGAAAAGGTCAGGGTTTGAAAAAGTCAATCCAGTACTTGACAGGAACAACATGATTGAGACTAAGTCACTAAGTCTTAGATTTTGAAACTGTCCGTTCTGAGGCATTGAAGTCTATGGAACTTTGCCCGATGAATGGATTCAGCTAGGGACCAGTCTTGGGCACTATATTGACACCCGACAAGGCTCGCCGTGTCTGACTGAAGGCAGCGCAGACGTAGAATAAAGATGGCTGCATATGGCTGCAAGAGTCCCCTCAGTTTGCAGTAAGATGTGTGCCACAGGAATTGATTTTGTTCTGCACTGGAGTCATCCAGAATTGGACAGGTTCTATCGTGTGATATGACCTTCGCACAAGATTCTGAGGTGTCGTTCTACAGTCTACGGTTGCAGTATGTTGCAGTGATCTCTTGCATTCTCTTGCCACATCTCGTAGCCATGTGCAAACATCCACCAGCCAATAGGCGAGTTAACAATATCTCTCCAGATCTCTCAAGTAGGTCATAGACGGTCATACTGTAGCCATAGAAACAGCATAGCCTTGGGCAGAACTCATAATTCTCATGCAGCATGCAAAGGCATCAAAGGCAATTGAATGGTTTGAATAAAATTCCCGTCAAATGTAAGGGCCGTCGGGTCTTCCGTCCTAAGACGAGTGAAGGACAGGTGCAAACCAAGGTAAAAATTGCAACGGTTTTGTATTGCCGCCCAAAAAAGTGTGGGAGTGTGTGCCGGGGTCAATTTCGGCGCCCGGCATGGCATCCATTTGGTTGGAAACCCATGGAAAGGTCTAGGCCTTACATAGCCTTACCAAGGTTTTTCAAGTTTGCCTGCTGTCATCAAACATAAAGCTGGCATGCGGTTGAGTGTGTTACTTTTCATGATCCACGTGTCTTTGCTATGTAGAGATATCCGAGGCCATCTTGGTAAAGGGTGACACCATGCAGATCAAGGTGATGATGGAACATTTCGGTATTTCATCGGCACTGCCATGTGACTCAATATGTTCAGTGTGGATTCTGAACTTCAGACAGATGTCAATGCATCCACCACAGGACTTCCTGAAGACAAAGGGAGGGAAGTGGAATGGTGGCCTCAAGTCTTGGCTCTTTCCTGGATCCAAGAAGGCAAGTTATCAAGTCATGCATAGTCACGCGATCAAATTGCAATCTACGTTCAGTATCGTCCCAGTCGTTCAGTAATTTGCTTGAGAGAAAGAATTCAACAGCCTTACCAGATGTCGGGTTTTGGGGTTATCAGAGCCCCACAAGTCCATACACGGTGTTCGTATTGACAATTAGCATTTTGGATTGGAGTGCTAAATGTCATCTCAGCGGCTCAGGACGCAGTTCTGCAGGGTTCCAGACTTAGAAGCATTGTGTTCAGTCTTGTACACTCGGATGTTGGGATTGATCGGCAATTTTTGTGAAAGCACATCGGGAAATTGTTGGGAAGGTTTGGGAAGTATATTGTATGTCAAGCACTGACACTGCATATCATTGCATACCATTCCATATCTACCAAGACCTCCAAAGCTGCAGTCTAGTCAAGAAGGTCGACGACAGGTGGGCTTCCCAGTTTGGCAACCTGTCATTGTACTTGTAATTACTTGTATACCTTGTATTTCTGTCCAATGAAGTGGAGACATTGATAACCATTAACTATTGATAACCAATGATAACCATATATTGATCATTATATGAAATTATATGCTGTATATAGATATATACAATATAAAATAACTATATACATCATTATACAACGCTGATTTGACCGTTTGCCATCGTGCAGCTCAGGACAGGATCGGGTGATCCAAATGCCACGTTGTCAGCAAAGGCTGCACCTGAAAAGGCTGCAGCACCTGAAAAGGCTGCATGCCAACATGTTGGGAACTTGTTGTATGATCTGTATGATGTTGTATTGATTTGTTCGGATTTGTTTGGATTTATTGGCCACGGAGGCAACTGTTTGTTGCTGTGTGACCCAGTTGCACAGCACAATCTGCGCAGTGTGCTTTCTTGCAGGCACCAGCGAAGCGATCGGAACCGGACGCTGAGGCACAGAGAGCAAATATCCCACATGTATCTCCCTTTATACTATATGTATATATATATAATGTTTCGTCCTGATTAGTGTTAGGCCCCCCCCCCGCTCAACAATACCTATACCCTCTTTAAAGTTGGACGCAAAAAAGCGGTCCCCCAGGGGAAAAACAAATCTACACTTAAGTAAGGATTTCAATCGGCTACAATTGGAATATTTTTCAGTTGGAATATTCTTTTTTTGCCGATGAACTTGTGGTATTTGCAGTACTTGTAGTACTTGTAGTGAGTGGGGTTCAGCATGTTGATTGCGTTACCTTTTCCACCTTAAGTTTTTTCTTAATGAAACATGTAATAAGAGAAAGAGAAAGAAAAAGAGAAAGGGAACGAGAGAAAGAGAGAGAGAGAGAGGAAGAGTAGGAGGAAGAGGAAGCGGAAGAGGAGGAGGAGGAGGAGGAGGAAGAGGAAGAGGAAGAATAAGAGGAAGAGGAAGAGGAACAGAGAGAGAGGAAGAGGAAGAGAAAGAAAGAGAAAGAAAAGGTTGCTTTTGTAAAAGGTTTTTCTTTCTTCTCTTGGCTCCAGGATCAGCTCTGGACATTTTTGCTGCAATTGTGAACCCTGAGAACAAACCTGCTAAAGTGAACTGGACCCTCTCATGGCCCAGTGCCTTGGAAATTTGTGGAAAAACTGTTCTTTAATGAAGGTTTAATAAACGATCTGATTCTTTTGGGAACGGCAGACAAGCACGATTGTTTGCAGAAAAAATGTCATTTTTTTGACTCAATAGCGAACCTGCCAAACAATGCATGGGTTCAGAATAATAATGTGTTTTTCTGGCACAATAGCGAACCTAGCTACTAATCAGGATACAACATTACTTGTATCGATTGTAAATTGAAATGGCCAATATTTTAGCATTTCGTGATGCTATTGCAATATATAATCATTATAGGATAAACTCATGCAGATGCGGCCAACAGTTGCCTGCAAACTGCAACGGAGTACCTCTTGAAGAGACATGGAATGGAACTAGCTCCGTTTGGACCGTGTTTTTTTTTTTGCATTTTTTACTGAGACTGCCGCAGGTCATCGAGTTAGATGACAATGTGACTTGACTGGAACAAGCGGTCAAACAGTGGCCCTTTAGGCCATTTGGCAAATCAACAGGGTTTCTGACAGTGGTTTCTGCAGTTTTTGTCAGTTTTCTACATACATAAGTCTTGCTCTATATATCCCTCTTCTTTTTTTGGTAAGTACATAGACAGACATGGGCGATCATGGGCGGTCAGACTCCTCCCCATCCTGACGCCTCCTTGAGTTTTGCCGAAACCTTTTTCCGTTCCCGATATCATGATTATGAGAATGACATCGTATCACATCAACCGATTGACTTTTTTTTTGGGTTTTGCTGGCAGCAAACCCCCCAAAAAAAAACAACGAAAAGCTGCATGAGGCTTTGTTCCTGCATTCTTTTCGGTGTGTTTGCTGCCAACCACAGTGCTTCAGAGACTTACAGAGTGAAACAGGAACACGAAAGGAACTTGCTGAACGTGCCAGCATTTTCCGGCAGCGTTTTGTGATCGGAAGCTTCGAGTCGTTCACACTGCTTTGAATGTCTGCTTTGTTTATTTTAAGGTCAGAATTACAGTGAATGCCTACCAGGGCAAGATTGGCAGCTTGTTGGCACTGACGTTTTCTATCGAGTCTTTGATGAAGCTGCATCACTTGTCGTGGTATTGACTTGGCTGGTCTTGCCACGTTTCCATCCAAAAAAATGAGTATTTGTTTGAAAAGCGTGCAGCAGGGGCTGCTAGAGAATGCTAGAGCTAAACGAATCAGGTGTCGACGTGCGGAGGTTCTACAGAGACAAGGCAGTTTCCATTGTTGCTGGAGCGCTTCCCTGTTTGGCATACAGGTGTTGCAGAAATGACATTGACACGATGCTGAATAAGAAACATGCCGCGCAATTTCCTACTGCAGCACGTGTCAGTACTTCTCCAATATTTAATAATATTTATAGTGTTGCCATGCGTGAGGCGTCTGGAGAATTGCGCCCCGGAAAGGCGTATCCACAGCTGGGGAAGCGGCAGAATCAGATTGAGACGCAGTCATCATTGCTAGGTACTGGCAGCAAGGTTTGAATTAATCCATCACCAGAGGCTTGCAGCACCTGGACAAAGCATTGCAACGATCACACTGCATCCTTGAGGGCTTGCGGATGTCGGAGCAGGAATGGGAAGCAGTTTGCAGGAGCCCAAGAAAACATAAGAAAACTTTAAGAAAACCTCATTTGAGAGAGTCCTATAAAATCCTACAAAGCAGTAGTTCGATGTAGTTCGTGAACCTGTGTGAAGCGCCTTTGTCCAACTTTGAGGCGCTGTTACAGATCGTATTGACAATATGCTGAAGGAGGTGCCAAGTCTTCAAGAGACTTCGGAAATTCATTGAACATCATTGAAATTTCATTGAACATATTGAAACCGCATTGGATTTGACAATTTTGACACGCAAAACGTGCCAGCGCACTGACTTGGCTTACTAATCAGGGCGACCATTTCTCCTCGAAAGGACACTGTCAGGATATGTTTGCAAATTGTTTGTACCAAATCGCTTCTGCTACTTAACTATATCGTCGATCTGCAATGCGTGACTCGAGGACACTAGAATTGCCATGATTTGCTGGAGTATGCTGGAGTGTTTTGTATTTTTTGAGATATTTCGATAATTATATATTATATATTTATTTAATGTTATTTATATGTTTTGAGCATCCTTGTTTGCAGAATGGACATGCAGAAATGATGGCCAAATTGCCAAAGTATCACAGTTGAAAAATGACAGATATCATTCAGGACCTTTGTAGCGATGTTTGATTTTATGCCATCCGTCCTCCAAGGCCAACGAAACTTCCTGGAGTGTTGAGGGAGACCTGATGGTCAGCATCACTGGAGGCAGCGTCGACCTTCGCAGGTACTACACTGCATCTTGGCCGGACAGTACTCCTTGGTTAGATTTGGTAAGTTCCAAATGGATCCAAATGGTTCCATCATGCTGGAAGAGGATGGTTTTGCAGCTAACTTGTACCAGCTTCCAGCTGATTTGCCAGCAATTTGCTGGTGCCTTCTGAATCACTGGAGGGAATGCTGTCCGCACCAGTGCCAGAGAATGAATCTAGACGAGGCCATGGCAGCCCACAAGTCGAAAGCACACTCAATTCCAAACCTGATGTCATTGAAATTGGTATTATATATATATAATTATATGTATACATATATATAAATAATTATATATATAGTGTATATATATATATAATTAACATGTTTGATCATGCTGGGCTTGCCAAGGACAAAAACGACGGGGAAAAGAAACCAGGCCGTGCCGTTTGTGACATGCCAATATATTTGATACGCTTTGACTAAATGGCTGCCAAATTCCAGTGAGCAGCCGAAGGACTACACGATGTCAATTTTCCCTTGCGAGATCATACGGATAGCCACAAGCAACATCAAGCAAGAATTTTCTATATAGCAGATTGCAGCAGATCTCCATCCCCTATCCATCCCTTTTCCGCATATCAATCCCTATACGTTGCGTTTCACCGCAGGAAAACAAGGCACTCGCCTCTCTGGCATCCTGTGGGCTTCGCTGAAGGCCACAAAATTCCGACAGAAAATCATGGGAGTCCACAGGTGTGGGAAGTGGAAGCACCGTGAAACAGTGAAGTATGTAGTGCGACAGGTGATGAGGGGTGGCTTACATGAGTACCCTGAGTTGCTTGAGGCTGAAATTCCTCAGATTGCAAAAAAGCTGTCAGAAGCAGGTGCAGCAGGCAGGAAGAACTTGCTCGCTGTCGTCCTTGTTGGATGTTGTTTGAGAGATTTTGAGAGAGCCAAAAAAAGAGAATGTTGCGAAGGGCAGACAGTCACGCCATGTCAGCCCGACAGAGAAGGGAAGACACTGCGGCCTGATCCGTTTAGTCCGTTTAGGAAGCGCCAAACCTCAGAAGAAACAGAAAAAGAAGGCAGATGAAGCCCCCCAGCACCTTGGCATAGCTTGGCGATGTTGGCGATGTTGAATGCCAGGATATGCCAGGATTCTGAGTTGAGCCATGGCAGCAATGGCAGCCATGGCAGCCATGCCTCGCAGAAACAGTCTGAACTTCAAAGACTTTGGTGAAATTTGATGAAACTTGGCTCATCTTGGCTCTTTTAAGATACCCTTGTGATGTCTTGGAGAACAAAGGAAAGCCTCTGAAAGCGACGAACACAAGAAGCCGGGCCCCTGACAATGAAATTGTGTGAATTTGATGTATACTGGTACAATCAATCAAAGCCATGTGCGCAGGAGATTATGATAAATTATGTAATTATACAAGCCCTGGACAGCAGTCCAAGTAAGTTGGCATACCGGAAATACCGGCATATCAACTGTTTCTCAAGATGCAGATTTCACCTGCAAGCGGTAGATGATACGACTTGTTGCTTCAAGCTGACGACTTCAGGTGGAGGCTCGAAATCAAAAAGATCGTGCAAGGCTGGATCACATAGGGCATTATGAATGGCCAGGATGAAGTGAATAACTGAAATACCATGATATACTATGATATACTAGTGTATGTAAGCTGCAGATTGGGGGAAGTTTTTTTGGCTGCGGTGTATTCCGATTTGATATGGACACTTCCTGGAACTGAAGGCGATAGCTTCAAGAGACATCAAGGGCATAGCCGCCGTAGCACTTTTTAGCATCCGTAGCCCGAGGCAAAGATCTTGAGAAGTTGAGCGCCCGCAATGTCCGAGAGCAGCTGGAGGTGCCATATGCCCATGGGTTGACACATGGGTACCCACATGTTGACAGGTGATGTTTCTCCACAGAGCCTTCTTGGACTACCTTTGGACATCTTTGGACGACCTGGTGCATTTTCAGACACTCTGGATGAAGATGATACAGTTGGACTACTGGACACTATTAGATATTAATTATTAGTATATATTAGGGTATATTATATTAAGGCTGTTGGATGCTATCACATATTTGATCATATGTGTATGTCAATATAAACACAATGTCAAGATTGTCAAGACATTCTCAGGAGACGCTTGGTTTGCAAAAGGATGGATTGCTGGCGCAGAAAGATGAGGCCATCGGATGACTTCACGTAGCCCACATGTGGAAGTTACATGAAGTTCCCCATGCGTAAATAGCGTAAGTCACTGGTGAGCCTGTTGCATCCTGCCAAGTGCGGTCTGACGTAGTACGGTGCCTTTCTGGATCTGTATGGTATGCCTTAAAATGACAAAACTTGCTTGGCATGGCCAACAGGGAGGCTCAATGGAGGCTCATTGTCACCAAATATGAATAATAAATATATAATAATATATAATAATATAATATAATATAATATAGGTCTTGTATAGTCTTGTCATTGTTTGCCTGGAGTCATTTCTTGGGTTTGTTGCTGGTGATGTGCATTTGTTCCAGCAGCGAGAGAGCTGAAAGTGCAAGCGAGTGCCAGGTGAACGCGATGATCAAAGAGGTTGTGGTAGCTTCGGCATCTTAATTGGTCTGCTTGGTCTGCTTGGGCTGCTTGCAGATGCAGCAGCAGATGCAGCTTGGGGAGCTAATCCGGCCGGAGCTAAGCAGCTTGAGTCTCAGTGTTGTGGAGACCCGAGTAGCACCAAGCTCATCCAAGTATACCAAGTTCGAATCAAATTGTCGAAACATCGTTTACATTCTTACCGTATACATGTTTTTAACCATTGGTTTGACATGGTTTGACTGAGCTGCTCAATTTCGTTCAGACCATTGAATGAATACGGCCCTGAGCTTTGGACGTGCTGTGGGACAGCCACCGTGCTCAAAGCGACAGTCTCGTGCCCCGCCATCTTGCGGGTGAAAAAGCATTGCTATGCCATTGCTATCCATTGCTATCCATTGCTAGTTTGATTATTTTGATGTGCAGATATCTGCAGCTACTGTTGCCGGGCAAAGATTGTGCCAGGAAACTCAGGCCATTGAGAAATGATGAAATGATCGATTTATATCTATAGGATATATCTAGGCATGTCTAGGCCTAGGCCTACGCACAAAGTGCATATTCGAAGTTTAAACTTCTCTTGGACACCTACTATACATACTGTTATATATGTTATATAGAAGAAGTGGAGGCATAGTTACTATAGATAGACAAAGAATCCGAAGGCTTAGGATAGAATGTTGGGTTAGGTCTTGGGTCACATGAAAGGGAGCGCCTTGGTTCATATTGATTCCATATGCTGCGGCAAATGATTTGCTTATTTTGGGCAGGATGATCCATGTTTAAATGAATGGAATCGACATATTTTTGAATGACATTGATTGCTTTGAGCTCCAGACGAAACCCTGCTTGCCACAACCATCAGTGACCAGCAAAGGCATTTTCCAGGTGCCCCATCATGACCATGAGCATCATGTATGAAACCTACTGTAAATGTGAAGTGAATATCCAATTTATCCAACTATAGAGCTTAAGGACCCCTGCACAGTTTCCATGTCTCCGTGATGCTATGTGCTTGCTGAGTGGTGACAATCTGCCCAGCATCCACAGTTATCACATCCCGAGCCCGATCATGTCATGTTGATTCATGTTGGACCTTTGGGCTTCAGCATATCATGCCTCCTGCACTCTGGAGTTGCTGGGTATGCTTTGGATGTGACTTGGTCATGCAACACTATATTTGTTGGGTTCATGGATCAGGCGAGGTGTCAGAAACACGAAAGCTTGCTAGCTGGATGATGCTGGATGCATTTGTATTTTATTCCTGAATCGCAATGCAAATTAGATAAATCAGCTGTTGCTCTTTCACGTCACGATTGATGCACCTGAGGTGACGCATTTTACCTTCCTTACTGGCTTTGGACCAAGACAACGATGGACTCGGGGACTCAATCATCATTCTCAGCTTGATTTGCAGTACAGCATTTTGAGCAGCCAAGCCGGGGGTGCAAGTTGCTTCAGTTTGCATGGAAGATTTGGAGCAAAGTAAAGAGGTGGATACCAGAGACTGTTTCGGGATGTTTAGGATATTTGCGTTTGTGAGTTTGTGGCGCTTTATTTCATGTCCCGGCTCAGACCGTCGGCACACGAGAGTGTGGCGACATTCCATGCTAGCTGCTCGTCGGCAAGTGCAGCACGAGCCCACCAGCATGCACATGCCATATTATAAACTAACGGACCGGATATTTTTGGTATTAGTGGAAAGTTGCTTATATATAATCATTTAATCATGGAAAGTTTAGTTGATCATACTATATCATACTTAAAGATATTTAAAGCATGTTTATAATGTTTTATGTTTAGTACTTCTTATCCGGATCCCTTTTTGCAATGGTATTGTGGCAGTGTGGGCTTTTTCTCCTTCCAGATGGCGCTATTGAAATTGATTGCTACTTCCAGGCAAGGCAGCTGAGTTTGACACTTGGCACGCGCAGCACTAAGAGTTCTGTGGAGTGTCTGATTGAAATGTCCATGTTGGTTTATAGATTTATTGTTATTGATGTTATTGTTTATTTTGTACAATATACCGTCTTGAAATGTCTTGATTTACAGTTTGGGCTACCGTAAATTGTTTCGCAATTTTCCTGTTTGACTTCGTTCTGCAGTGGCTTGCTTTTGCTTGGACCTTGAGGCTCTTTGTACTCCGGGATGCAGTATTTGTCCAGGCCGGAAAATATGACATGCTGGAGACTTTCGGAAGACTTGTTTACATTTCGATGTGCGAAAATTAGATAAACCGATAAGCGGCTGATAAGCAGCCTATAAGTTTATTTTATATATAAACCATTTGTTGCAGCAGCTCCGTCCGTCGTGTCTTTGTTCTACGAGTTCCTGGTCACCCCACACAGTTTTGTACAGCAGTAAACAAATCACACAAATTGTGCCTGCAATGCGGGTGGCAGTGGTGGTGGTGTGGTGCTGTTAGAGACGCAGGAGTGTATTTTGTGGCTTCATGCCTTCCGCCCAACAACATTTGTAACTTATAACATCTTATAACATAATCTGGATTTGAGGTAACAAGACAACAAGACAACGATGAACGCTGTGAAAAGGTTCTGTATAGGCTGGTGTTCTCTGATTCCACCACCTCAAGCTCAAGCATATCGCTGTGTGATTCTTGAAGGCAATACTGGCGTTATCTGTGCGTGTGTGCAAACGTACTAGCATGGGGCAGCGTGCAACCTGAATGTCTATGCGATGTAGGACCTAGAAATGCCGCCAGCATCACTCCACTCCGAGAGAGAGAGAGAGAGATCACTCCACTCCCATTGATGTCAGTTGAAAGGCTACTGCCTACTGTGTGCAACAATCGGTATTCATGCTGCCTGGCGCATGTCAGCAGTACTTCAGCACTGTTTCAAAGCAAATCTTCACTAAGGTGACATCTTGTGTATGGGTTCTGGGTCGACGCTATTCAGTAGTGACCTGCTACTGTGTTGTTTAGAAGCAGGCGGAGCAAACGTGTTCAAATGAAAATGTTGTTGGCTCAGCGTGATTGAAAGCATCCCGAGAACAGTTCTCATATTGCAAAGCAGACAAATTCCTAAGTAACAAGGAGGTCTCCGTCCAAAGCTGGCCATTTGCTGCGCTTAGCTCTTGTTTTAGCGGCACTTGGACTCCTTAGGATTTGCCGGCGAACACATTGGGTAAACTGATGCAAGCTACAGCCTTAGACAAAGACTCCAGAACAACTTACAGTTTTGCTCAGAGTCAAACAACCGGCCCGGGAAACCAACCCTGCAGATCAATTGTACTGGCGACTTTGGATTGCTCATTTCAATTTGTGGTTTCCGACTTTGTCAGGTGGAGAGTCTGCGGACCAAGCACCCAGGAACAGGGCAAGTTGTTGCACTTGCTCCTCAGGAGGCCGCTTTGTGACAGTTTTGACTGTGAAATGAAGAAAAAAGCATTGAAACACGTTGACACAAATTGAAGCTGCTCCTGTCAAGCTCATGGCATCTTTTGTTTGCTTCAAGGAACTTCATGGCGATGAAACTGTGAATCAGAAGCTCACCAAGGATGTGCAGCCTTCACAGGCAAGGGTTCGTGATTTGCAGACATTGGCAGACTGCATTCCACTTTAATGACTTTAATGTCAAACTCTTATGCCAGGGACCCTTCACATACATTTTGGATATCCTCGGCACGCAATCCATAGGCCAGATTGGATCGGGTTTGGTTTGATTTGATCTAGCGAAACGGTGAAACAACACAGAGACTTCGCACATCTTTGCCCTTTGCAATGGCCTTCAGCTCTTGACATTTGCCGACTGGAAATTCTGGCTGAGGTCAACTCGCCTTTCCACTGGATGTAAGTGAACTGCCCCAGCTGCCAATGGCAGAGATGGGTGGACCCACTGAAGGCCACCGTGGGAGAAGGAAGGCTGTGATCGATTTTGTCTTGTGGTCCCCCATGATCCATCATCCTTTGGCGATCTTTTGCACCTGAGACTAAGAGAAGATTATGGTTGGGATGTAGCAATGTTAGCAGCTCACATTGATTTTGAAATCAAAATTGGCAAAGTTTCCTGGCAAAGCGACATATTATGACATATTCCTCAAATTTCCTCATGTTGCAAGCAAATGTATGTACTTTCTGCATCTTTCTGCCAGGACTTGGTGGAACTGTGGTTTTCTTCGCGTTGCTTTTCCTTCTTTTGGTTTGTCACAGGCTCAGGGTTCGTGCCAGCCCGCAAACCAGCCAAATACGATAAACATCGGAGATGTGGGCAAGTGTGGACATATAGATAGTATCGAGTTAAACAATAATGTAGATTATATATAGATGGTAGATAATTAATTTAATAGACAATGCATGGATGAATGGTTGGACGGAAGGATGGATGGATTCATGGATTTACCTTGTGGATCTATATAGATCTGAAGTTGCGCGTTGTTTATGATACGTTCTGAACATGGCAACAGATGCTTGTTCGTGCATGCGTTAGGAGAAAGCAAGGTGTAATGAGAGACGGCGATGGGCAGAGGTGAATGTTGAAGATCCAAGGAAAACAGACCGAAAGTCTACACTAGTTGAAGGGGGAATGATGGTTGATGTGGGACATTGGTCGCTTGTGACCCTAATCACTGTTTCTACGTTTTGAAGTAAAAAAGATAGGGTCACAAGTGACCAGGTGTGCTCGAAGTCCCACACCTGCCACACGAAAATGGTGCGGCCCCTTTGTGGTCGCCTGTGACCCTATTCGTGCCCGAAGCATGATTTTTGGAGGAAGTCTCGCAGAAAAGCTTCGTTTTTGAGTTTCGTAGCTTCATTTTTGAAGGAAGTCTCGCAGAAAAGCTTCGTTTTTGAGTTTCGCAGCTTCATTTTTGAAGGAAGTCTCGCAGAAAAGCTTCGTTGTAGAGCTTCGAAGCATCATTTTTGAAGGAAGTCTCGCAGAAAAGCGTCGCTTAAGACCTTCGAAGCTTCATTTTTGAAGGAAGTCTCGCAGAAAAGCTTCGTTTTTGAGTTTCGTAGCTTCATTTTTGAAGGAAGTCTCGCAGAAAAGCTTCGTTTTTGAGTTTCGCAGCTTCATTTTTGAAGGAAGTCTCGCAGAAAAGCTTCGTTGTAGAGCTTCGAAGCATCATTTTTGAAGGAAGTCTCGCAGAAAAGCGTCGTTTAAGACCTTCGAAGCTTCATTTTTGAAGGAAGTCTCGCAGAAAAGCTTCGTTTTAGAGCTTCGAAGCTTCATTTTTGAAGGAAGTCTCGCAGAAAAGCTTCGTTTAAGGGCTTCGAAGCTAGGTTTTTGAGTTTGGAAGCTTCAGTTTTGAAGGAAGTCTCATAGAAAAGCTTCGTTTTAGAGCTTCGAAGCTTCATTTTTGAAGGAAGTCTCGCAGAAAAGTTTTTGTGTTTGAGTTTCGAAGCTTCATTTTTGTAGGAAGTCTCGCAGAAAAGCTTCGTTTAAGGGCTTCGAAGCTACATGTCATTTATTTATCTATCTATCTATCTATCTATCAATCAATCTATCTCTATCTATCTATCTCTCTCTCTATCTTGTTATCTTATCTTATCTCATCTTATCTTATCTTATCTATCTATCTATCTATCAATCAATCAATCTATCTCTATCTATCTATCTCTCTCTATCTATCTTGTTATCTTATCTCATCTTATCTTATTTTATCTTATCTATCTATCTATCTATCTATGTATCTATCTATCTATCTATCTATCTCTATCTATCTATCTCTCTCTATCTATCTTGTTATCTTATCTTATCTCATCTTATCTTATCTTATCTCATGTTATCTTATCTTATCTTATCTTAACTTATTTTATCTTATCTATCTATCTATCTATCTATCTATCTCTCTATCTCTCTCTATCTCTCTATCTATCTATCTCTCTCGCTCTCCCTTTCTATCTTGTTATCGCTGTATCTCTTTACCTCAACTTCTAAAAACGGTCCGAACATGGTGTGTTTTGTACATGTTGACTCTCTCTCTCTCTCTTTCTATCTCTTTATCTCTCTATCTCTCCATCTCAACTGCTAAAGGCGGTCCGAACATGTTGGTTTTTGTGCATGTTGACTTCGAAATGGACGTCACGCCACAACGGCGTGCACAATTTTGTATTTCTCATCTGGGCAGCTGGCTCCGCGCCCGCCGCTGTAGCGAGCTTACTTGTCGACCCTCCGGAGCCACAAGGCATTGGAAAACACTACCTTTTGGCTCCTCTGCATCTTCTTTCTTCTGACTCGTTCTCTTCTCTGATCTGCTCTCTTCTGCTCTTCTCTTCTCTCTGCCTCTTCCCATCTCTGCTTTTCATCTGCCCATATTGTCGGAAGTTTGATTTCGAAACTTCCTTCGATAATGCAAAATATATTCACGAAGAAAGTTATACACAGACAAACTCGCGGCCAGACAATTATACAGAAAGTTGCGGCCAACCTTAGCAATCCATGCGTCGGTGATGCACTGAATTTCACCACCATTGACAATGGTATAGTATGATAGTATACTGTTATATCCATGCATGTCCATCTATTTGTCCATTAGGGCATTAAGGCATATCCATTCACATTGTACATGGGTTGTACAAGTCTCGTGACCTTCCAATATGTTGCACTGTGGTGCTCAAGTGATTGCTGAAATCCTGGGAGAAAGATTAGTTTGTGAAGTTCATGCGCGCACTTGCGCTAAAGAACTTTCAAATCGCATGTGCCAAGTTGCAGTCCTCAATTGTGCCAAATTTGGTATTGTGTCGTCCGCAGTGGCATTTTGCCAAGGCAGAAGGTGGGTGCAGCATCACGTAGACAAGAAACATATAGTTACGTATTAGGCTTCAATCTGCTTCATGTCGTATCACCGTGACGAGTCAAGTAATGATGTAAGTACGATGATCCGTCCCCCCTAACCAAACCCTAAATGGCTGAGTCAAGTAATGATGTAAGTAGAATGATCCCTCCCCCCCAACCAAACCCTAAATGGCTGAGTCAAGTAATGATCTAAGTTGAATGATCCCTCCCCCCCAACCAAATCCTAAATGGCTGAGTCAAGTAATGATGTAAGTAGAATGATCCCTCCCCAACCAAACCCTAAATGGCTGAGTCAAGTAATGATGTAAGTAGAATGATCCCTCCCCCCAACCAAACCCTAAATGGCTGAGTCAAGTAATGATCTAAGTACAATGATCCCTCCCCCCCAACCAAACCCTAAATGGCTGAGTCAAGTAATGAATCTACGTAGAATTATCCCTCCCCCCCAACCAAACCCTTAAGTGGCTGATTCAAGTA
>CAMXCT020004445.1:394590-495941 GCA_947184155.2 Cladocopium goreaui
GCTGAGTCAAGTATTAAATTTAAGTAAATGATCCCTCCCCCCCAACCAAACCCTAAATGGCTGAGTCAAGTAATGATCTAAGTACAATGATCCCTCCCCCCCAAACAAACCCTAAATGGCTGAGTCAAGTAATGTATAACCCCTCCCCCCCCAACCAAACCCTAAATGGCTGAGTCAAGTAATGTATAACCCCTCCCCCCCAACCAAACCCTAAATGGCTGAGTCAAGTAATGATGTAAGTAGAATGATCCCTCCCCCCAACCAAACACTAAGTGGCTGAGTCAAGTAATGATGTAAGTAGAATGATCCCTCCCCCCCAACCAAACCCTAAATGGCTGAGTCAAGTAATGATGTAAGTAGAATGATCCCTCCCCCCAACCAAACCCTAAATGGCTGAGTCAAGTAATGATCTAAGTTCAATGTTCCCTCCCCCCAACCAAACCCTAAATGGCTGAGTCAAGTAATGATGTAAGTAGAATGATCCCTCCCCGCCAACCAAACCCTAAATGGCTGAGTCAAGTAATGATCTAAGTACAATGATCCCTCCCCCCCAACCAAACCCTAAATGGCTGAGTCAAGTAATGTATAACCCCTCCCCCCCAACCAAACCCTAAGTGGCTGAGTCAAGTAATGATGTAAGTAAATGATCCCTCCCCCCCAACCAAACCCTAAATGGCTGAGTCAAGTAATGATCTAAGTTGAATGATCCCTCCCCCCCAACCAAACCCTAAATGGCTGAGTCAAGTAATGATGTAAGTAGATGAACCCTCCCCCCTAACCAAACCCTAAATGGCTGAGTCAAGTAATGATGTAAGTAGAATGATCCCTCCCCCCCAACCAAACCCTAAATGGCTGAGTCAAGTAATGATCTAAGTTGAATGATCCCTCCCCCCCAACCAAACCCTAACTGGCTGAGTCAAGTAATGATCTAAGTTGAATGATCCCTCCCCCCCAACCAAACCCTAAATGGCTGAGTCAAGTAATGATGTAAGTACGATGATCCCTCCCCCTAACCAAACCCTAAATGGCGGAGTCAAGTAATGATGTAAGTAGAATGATCCCTCCCCCCCAACCAAACCCTAAATGGCTGAGTCAAGTAATGATCTAAGTTGAATGATCCCTCCCCCCCAACCAAACCCTAAATGGCTGAGTCAAGTAATGATGTAAGTAGAATGATCCCTCCCCCCCAACCAAACCCTAAATGACTGAGTCAAGTAATGATCTAAGTTGAATGATCCCTCCCCCCCAACCAAACCCTAAATGGCTGAGTCAAGTAATGATCTAAGTTGAATGATCCCTCCCCCCCAACCAAACCCTAAATGGCTGAGTCAAGTAATGATGTAAGTAGAATGATCCCTCCCCCCCAACCAAACAATTGCATGGTGGAAAGTTTTTAAAGGAGACAATTGCATGGTGGAACGCAGGGGGGGTGAGAGTTTTTAAAGGAATAGGGTCGCAAGTGACCGTTTTTTAGGGTCGCAAGTGACCGGGGATTTTAGGGTCACAAGTGACCGTTTTTTAGGGTCGCAAGTGACCATGGACCCGTTGATGTCCCAGTTCACCTTGCCCCACTTTGAACGATTTGCAATGGGACAATTGGATACAATTTAACAATATAGTAAAAATATTTGACAATGGTTTTAGGATGTTTTAGGGTTACTTGTAGGTTTTGACATGTTTTGACATGGAAAGGACGAAGGAAAATGAAAGGATGAAGCTATGCAGAAGATTGCAGTCGAGGCACATGGAACGAAGTATTGCGAAGTTCGCCTGCGAACCGCACCAAGGTCTATTGGCCGTTCTCACTTGCTTTGGCGAGAACATGGATTCAGAGATTTCAGAGGCTTAGCGGCTTGGGATGGAGAAAGATGGAAAAAGTTTCAAAATGTTTCAAAGCCTTTGCTATGTGCGTTGCAGGTGTCGCATAGATTCCGTCAATGCAAGTGCATCAGTGATGTCAAACTCTATATGGAAATCGGAGGTGGGCCTCTCGGTATGAAAAACGACTGAGGTTCAGGCTCACAAAACATTAGAGACAAAGAGGCTTCGCCAAGCTGCGTCGATTTCTCAGCACAATTCAAATCTGGATCGAGCCAGAAGTAATAACACGGGTTGGGCCTGGGGCAGTCTCGGTCAAGTGAAGAGGGTTTTCATGGATTTTCAGTTGAGCTGCAAGGCCGCAGCCGCAAGGCCAGAATGGGTGAGTGTATGCCCTTGCTACTTTCCTGCTGCTCTGATTATCCTCGCGTCAAACTCAAGTGCTGGCAGGAAACAACTCATTGTGTTCCACAACAACCACTGCGCTCTCTCAGCAGGTAATGTCCCCAGGTTGAGTTTGAAGCTCAACTTTCATAGTACGATATTTGGCCACTTTATTGAACTTGGCACAACTAACTACAACTAACTGTGTTTGTGTTCTGATTCTGCCTTGCCAATGTTGTTTTTTTCCAGAGATTTGGTGCCGCTCTTTGCAGGTTCCACCTGCTTCAGTCATTCACACTTGGTCTCAGCCAAGCAGCACTCTTCCATCATGGCAGGAGTGGGACTCCTCATGATTCCTTTGTGATTTGCTTTATGGAAGGGCATGTCAGCATTCTGCTGGGATGACTTAATCTCAGGCCAGCATTCCATGTACTGAGTAGTACTGTAATTAGTATCATTTGGGTTTTAATGGGTTGCGCAACTGTTGAGTCATCGAACCTACGAAGCTGTAAGAAGTTGTAGGTATTTGGTTGAGAATGGTGAGAATCAAACATCATCAAACATTATTGTAACAGAAGGATGAGGGTGCTGTGTCACTACTAGTATGTCAATGAATATGTGCGTTTTTCTCACAATGCATGTGTGGCAGGCCATTTCTGCCATGTTTTTTCCATGCTTGTTTCTTTCCATTTAACCAAATAGCACTACCATTAGATTCTAAATTATTCAATGCCCACAGGCTCCTTGGTATGCGGCCACTGCCCTCCTCATTGGTTTCGTTTTGTTCCCGACTTGCGCACTAGTCAGGACTCTGCAGGTGGCCTGCCAGCACAGGCATGAACGACACAAAACAGCCATGAAGTATCTGAAAGTTCCACCCCGACTTTATCATAAGATATCATAACCATATGCCACATATTGTTACATATTGCCACATGCCAAATTCAGATAGATTCAGTGTCGCTCCGAGCTTGGCTAGCAGGGTGGATTCCGTGGATTCCTGGAATTTTCACATCATGCTATAGCTATATATGCTATGTCAGAAAGATGCAATGTACTGATTGTACTGAACAGTTCGGACATACTGGAACACTTTGACAAAATTTGACAACCCGCTTGGAGGCCACTTTGCTGCGACAGCCCATTCCAGAAGAGGCAGGATCTCAGGAATGCATTCAATACATCATGATAATACATCATTGTTCATCCTAGTTCCATTTCGGTTGAAGATCCTTACCCCATTCCCCTCACCAGGAAACGGTTTCCAGCTTTGCATGCAGAAAACATCAGAAAACGTCAAAGCATTAAGACTTCCTTCCAAAGCCACTGCAAGCTTTCAGATCGCGTTTATGTTTGTTTCTTCTTAATCCTTCTCATATCTTCTCACATTTTTCTATTTGCTGGCTTGATATTCTATGCCGTGGAGTTGGTCGTTTTTCCCAGGTACAGCACCCGCTATCGCAGTCACCAGCACAGCCTTTGAGGGTTGCTTCCTCAAGCACTGTCAAGGCGCGCAAAATGGAAAAACAGGCTGCAAGCTGCTCTTCAATGCTGTTCACTGTAACGTAATTACTCTGACGGTTCGTGACTTTTTTGAACATTTTTGAACTATTTGACACTGATTGCAGATGCTGGTTTTGAGCAATCGGGCTATATACGTCCTATTCTGTCTTTCTAATTCAACAAGTTTTCTTATGTTTTTTTCTACAACCGCATGGTCTTATCCTCCTGCGGATGCATTTCTGATCATTTCTGTTTGCATCAGGCAGCCAATGCGCAGCGACCTTGGGAGTCCGCTTATTTGCCCCAGGCCTGTCATCTCATGTTTCAAGCCTGGACTGAATCTAGCTGAATAAATTTTGAACGTTTTCGAACTACTGTCTGCATGTTATTGGGAAGGGACTAGAGTCCTTGCGAACTTGCTCTCAGGTACCTCCAGCTGCGCCCAAATCACAGGCCCATCCAACCTCTCAGGCCAGGCCAAACTCTCCTCCATGCAAAGTTGCAAATTCATTCTGATGACGTGGTCCCTTGATTCCTAGATTTCCTAGGGTCCTATAGAATCTGCAGAACTTCAAAGCAGCTGATGCTAGCGGCTAGCGGTTTATCGTGCAAAGCAACCAGCGTGAACAGATGTGTGACTATAGACAGGCTCAGAGTTGTCGTTGTATATCCTCGTGACTTTCATGCCTCATTTTGCCCGTTTTGCCCAAGATATACGACAGTACTAGGATTGTCCAGCACGCCAGCTGTCACTTCATCCGGCAGATCTCTCAAAATGGCTGAAGGCCGTGTGTACAATTTCTCGGCAGGGCCCAGTGTGATGCCATTGGAGGTTTTGGAAGAAGTGCAGAAGGAAATGGTGAACTACAAGGGTTGTGGCATGAGCGTCATGGAGATGTCGCATCGTTCCAAAGAATTCATGGCCATTGCGGCTGAAGCGGAAAAGGATTTGAGGGACATTTTCGGCGTCCCAAGCGACTACAAGGTCCTCATGCTGCAAGGTGGGGCCACTCTTCAATTCTCCGCGATCCCATTGAACATGCTGGGAACCAAGACCAAGGCAGACTACCTTGTTACTGGACAGTGGGGTGAGAAGGCACACAAGGAGTGCAACAAGTACGGGACCGGACAATTGGCATGCAACACCAAATCCACAAAGTTCACCACAATCCCTCAGAAGTCAGAGTGGAAACTGGATCCAGAGGCTGCCTACGTTCACTACTGTGCCAATGAGACCGTGAATGGCGTAGAATTCAGCTACACTCCTGATGTGGGTGATGTGCCTTTGGTTGCGGACATGTCTTCCAACTTTTGTTCCAAACCAATTGAAGTTAGCAAACATGCTTTCATCTACGCAGGGATCCAGAAGAACCTCGGCCCAGCTGGAATGTCAGTTGGCTTTCTCCGTCCAGACTTTGCAGATGGCAGCAAGGAGTTGAAGATTTGTCCCACCTACTGCAGCTTCAAGACGACTGGAGACAATGGCTCCATGTACAACACGCCAGCTTGCTTCACTATGTACGTCATGGGTGAGTACCTCAAGTACACAAAGAAGGTTGGTGGAGTTGCACACTGGGCGGAGCAATCAGACAAAAAGAGCAGCTTGCTCTATGGAACCATTGACAGCTCCAACGGCTTCTACAATTGTCCAGTCGAGAAGACTGCCAGGCCAGTGCATTGTAGTGAAATGTGATGACCATTCAAATGAACGTGTTGCTTCAACTCCGCGATGTCATTTAGTCTAAATGAAAGATGAGAAAAAATGGTTTGTTTTGTTGGTTGATTTTGTTGTGTTGGAATTCGCTGTGTCTGAACATAAGTTACTGCGTTCCCAGTCATGAAAAGCTGAGTACTGTATCAGTCAATTTTCAGCATTTTGTCCTGCTATGCTATTTCTATTACTTGTATTTCTATTCCTGCTATATCTTGCGATGCCTTGCAGGTCCCGCATGAATGTGCCCTTCACCATCAATGGAGGAGATGAGGCGCTTGAGAAGAAGTTCTTGGACGAGGCGAAGAAGCACAAGCTCTTTACTCTCGCTGGACACCGCTCCGTGGGCGGCTGCCGAGCTTCTCTCTACAATGGGATGCCATTGGAAGGTGTGGCCAAGCTAACTGACTTTATGAAGTCCTTCATGGACGAGAACAGGAAGTGATTGAAGATGATTGAAGGATATTTGAATATATTTGAGGAATCTGTTGCTCATAGCCCATGCTGGCCCAACATGGCCCAACGTAGGGTTTCAAGCTGGGCACTTGGGCCAAATTTTGGCTCCATTTGGCTCCAATCCTTGTTTTGATCCTTGTCAGGATCATGTTGTCCTTGTAGGCCGGGACCTGGAGGGTTCCCTCGACTTTAGTCCGATTTGATCCCACCGATCGATCTTGTTACTTTTGATTAGGTGAGTTTCGAAGTACCGCTAGACATCCTCGCGAAGAAAACGGTAGTGCACTGGTGCCAATAATTGCCCACGTATCAGCTCCATCCACAACGGTGAATTGTCCAAATCCCATGAGGAAAAAGTGGCCAGAAATTGGGCACCTCCATGTTTGGACAAGCTATGACAAGCCATATGAATAATATTGCTTGATAGATCTTGATAGTGCTTGATATATTGACTGACCCACAGATGTTCTTAGCTTCTGGCTGCACAAGTGTTGTGCATTGCAGGATGGTGCAGAGGCCTGCACAGTCGACAACTGAGAACAGTTGGACATATAGTAAATAAAAGGCTATGAAAGGCTTATAGTTGTCGTCATAATGCAATGGCTTACAACGTACTTGTCTAATCTTGTATAGTTATAAATGTAGAGAGAGAGAGAGAGACCTATAACATCCTATGGTCCTATAACTTATGACATGCACCCTGTGTATGTTGTTATAGTTGCTAATTAGTGCCGCAAGATCCACCAGTCGCCAGCAATCATGTTGGATCCTATAATATTGATTAGATACATTGACTTAACTTATGATGGGAATTGTGTTGTTTTAGGCAGCATTTTCTGCAGTGGATTGAGTCATGGTTCGGTGCTCGTTTTGGGGATTTGGTATTTACACAACTCCTTTTCATGACAGTTCCTGAAAACAGTAGGACGCTGGAGCAATTGTGGAATCGTTCCATCAACAGATTTCCACTGATTCGCGCACTTGACATGCCATTTGCACAAACATGACAGCGTTTGTGGGAATGAACGCCGGCCCAGCTGACAACAGTCTCTGACAGAACCCCGTGACAGACGTGTTCACTTGTGAAGGAGAACGCTGCGCATTTGCCGCCAATGCTTACAGCCTTCCCTCCGTTTTGGGGAGGAGGCCCATCGCTTTGGCCTCAGAATTGAGTTGAGCTGGGAGGTGTTTTGAACACTCTTTGAACTGCTAAGGCTGCTATAAGGCTAAAGACTGCTAAAGGAGGTTGTAGAATGTTGTAGAATGTTACCAACTTCCCATACCAAGACAGGCCCATTTGTATAGAGCACACCAAATCTAGAGGCCAACACTCATCAAATGGTTGAGCTCAGCCAAGTTTTCTCACGTGTTTTGCCAGGAAGGCATTTCCAGCCTTGTTGCTGTCATGCTGTCCAGGCATGATTTTGCGTTCCACACTGAGGCCATGTGCCGATGAGACGCCTGATGAGATCTCCGGTGCCTTGAGCTCCAAATTGAAAATTCGCTACTAATCCTTACAATGCTGTTGCTGCATGTTGTGGCAGATCAGCACCGTCGTGACCGCACCAGGCTTTTCGAAGTCTCAATTCTAATTGCTTGATTTGTCCGACGTGTCCAATCTCCACTGAGTTCCGGAAGGGCAAGAGCCACCAAGCGGCTTGCCACTATTTCCAGATCAAGAGGCAAATCCTCCGATGTCTATCGAAATGTCCATGTACTTGGATCCAGGGTGGGAAGAAATTTGGGGTGTCGCCGCAAGAGCCTTGTGTCAACTCAGCGTTGACACGCAGGCAGATACTTCTTTGCCGTGAGATTCCCAGGTTTATGATGAATCAAAATGAATCAAATTGAATCAGATATTTTTCAAGATGATTTACAGAATCCTCGCGCCTACTTCAAGCATCTTCAAGTCGAGACTTGAGTGGGCAAAGGCCTTTCGCGTTTCCAAATTTGGGGGCATCAGAGGCCAGCACCCAAGACCTCGATAGCCTAGGAAAGTTCGGGCTGTTCAGATTCAGTTGCCTTGAGATATGTTGTGATATGTTGTGATATTGTGATGTGTTGCGATATCAACTCAAGATATTCAAGCTGATGTTTTCAGACGGTGAGAGTGATTTTGGATGATTTTGGTCCTTTAGAAATGGTGTAAATCCATGGTTTTCTCAGCCTTGTTGCATTCCACCCTTAAAACGTGTAGGTTTTTGACACAGAGAAGCTTTCGTAAACCGAAGGTGCCGGAAAGCGGGCCACTTGCAAGCGATTGTGACAAACTTAGTTTGACATAAAGATTTGGTGTACAGACTAGCGGACTAGCGGACTAGGAGGGCTCCGAGAAGTTCAATTGACAAGAGATCACAAGGCTTGAGGACCTTCCGGGATTGACTGAGTGAAAGATAGTGAAAGTTATTGTGGCTTACTCCCCTGGCCTTCTCGTGCTTTACGCGAGGGTTTGGGTTCATCACGTGATCAGCAATCTGCAAATAGCATCAAATAGCCAATAAGGGCCACGTGGCCATGATATTTGGGCTCAGTGGTCAATAGCTTGTTCCGTTGCCCAAGGTTTTTCAATGTTTTTCATTATCATGCAGTCCTGTCTCATCATGACCAGCCTACATTGCTACATATGTATAATGAGGTTTAGTAAAAAACTTGCCATTGGATCTTCAAGCTCCATAATTGAAGTCATATGTTCAAGTTGCCCTTGCGTTTTCTTGTTTCGCCGAGCATGATCTTTTTGCCTGTTGCTTTGTTTGTTGCGAAAGCTTCACCTTCGCATCACCACTATCATCCTATTGCATCCTAGATCTTATTGCTATAAGGCTTTAAGGATTCAGGCAGTATGATGCTTTCCATTTTCTTGATCGTCAGTCCCTTGCCATATCTTGACCTCAGTCAGTAATTGATTCCTGGCAGACGCTAGTAGCGTCTAAGCAACCTTTCTCCCAGCTGTTGAGTTTGTTCATGTTTTTTCTGTCCAAAAGAGGGCAAGGTATGGCAAGGTGTGATGCTTTCCATTGATGTTACTGATGTTCTTCGGCTACTGACTGCTACTGACTCACTGCTGGATCGTATCTGAGACCTAGCTTTTCAGCCCACTTTCGATCCGCCCTTCGACCCCACCTCGGAGACCTTATGCCATTGGCACGGGCCCCAGCTTATCCCAGCTATCAACTTGTTTCAACCTATATATTTGATTATATTTGTACTTATTTCTGTTCAATATTTTTCAATGGTGGATTATGGTTGATTCATCATTGATGGATGCTGTGTGGTGTCTTCCTTGACCGCTAGTCCGGGTAATGATTCAAGGATATTCAAGGAATTTAAACTCCTTTGCCAAGGATGATGGTAGATCCCAGCAGCGAGTGTGCCATGGCAGTGCCGATTGCCGACCAGGTGGAGTTTGTACCAGTCTAGCACCGACTGATTTTGGCAGTTTGACATTATTGGAATATGCTGATGCTTGTGCATAAGCATGGTCCTCACCTAGGGGCCTTGGGAAGATTTTAGAAGCAATCTTGAATCATATGGAAACCAAGTGCGTCTAGAGGCTTAACATGCTGCTTAAGTATATACTTGTAAAATGGCAAATGCGCAGAAATGGTGCTGCACTGACCTGATGCGGAGTGAAGTGATATTGAGGATAAGATACCGAGTTTTAGCATTTGTTAGTCTCTCAAGATGCTTCAAGCATGCCTCACTTAAAATGTTGATAGCGTTTTGATAGCAAGAGTTGCTTGAATGTTTGCATCGCAGCGGAAGGACTTACCAGCTGTTTCAATGAGCATTTTGGCGCTTGATCAGCGCCCAGTACTAAAGGCGGAGGCAGAGCGGGCCTAGTCGTTACGTTGTCTTGTAACATGTCGGTCATCCATGTGCATCCTTTTGCTGTGCGGAATTTTGCGCTACTGATGTCGTCGGCCGAAGTGTTGCAGGTCTACAGGGGGCAAGAGTGTGAAGCCCTGCCGGGCTTCAGCCCAATGTTGGAAGCTTACTATGTCGATCTATGTCGTTCTGACTCTAGAAGGCCCGCATGTCAAGGCAGAGAATCACGAGGCTGACGAGCCAAGAGTGCAATCGTTTGCAGCACGATTAAGTCTAAGGAAAACACAAGGTGAAACGAAACCTTCCAGCCTTGCATGGCCAGTGACGAATCATGCAAATACAATCAAATACAAACAGTTGTGAATCCACAGAGACAGTATGCCACAAATCAGAAAGCATCTGAGAATGACCTCCCGCCGCCCGCCCATGTGGGTTAGCAAAAACTGCTTGCCAAATTTGCCAAGGATTGGCGACTTTTGGCCTCCTGAAAATGTTTGTCTCAGTAGCATGGAAAGGCCACCCTTTTTGTCCGGAGAGATATGGCTTGTCAGACTTGCCATTAAGCTCATGCTCCATGGTTCTACGTCAAGATACGTCAAGCGTCGAGCTTGCGGCACAATCGTTTGCTGTGTTCGAGTCTGGCAGGGGCACCCAAAGACCAAGCGTAGTCTTGACCTCGTCAGCACCTGAAGATTGCGTCTGTGATTGGGTTTTGCTAATTTATCGTTTATCCGTCTTTGTCCATTCACACTTTGCTGTGTTCCTTTCCTCTCAGTTGGCTGTAGAAACTGTGATGGCTGAAATGCATCCAAATGTGACACCTGTGCTATTCGCTTGGCTATTCAAAGTGCCGGCTATCACCGGATCGTGCGGGTTTGCAAGACCATTTCATCCATTCAAGCTGGGCTTGCAGGTTGCCAATGGAAATACAGAGGCCAGACATCAAACCGCATCTACTCAGTGGGAATTGTGTTGTTATCCTTGCGGTTCGAATATGTTCGAATCTATGAGCTTCCCTGGAAGCCCTGGCCAAACTTATGATTTCTGAAGTTCCAGGTCAGATGAAGGTGACAAAGAAAATGTTGCGGAGAATGCAGAGGCTGCAGAGGAAGATATTCAAATCCTGTCTGCCTGTCCTGGCCTAAAACACCAACGATCGGATCAATTCCTGAAGTTGTGTCATCAAGTTCGTGCTTTTTGAGGTTACTTGGTACGTGCCGATGAGCAAAGCAGCCAACCTCAGCGTGACCAAGACTTTTCAGCACCTGAATGGATGAATGATGCGTGAGTTTCCCACACAAATACCACCAAATACCAGCACCATTCAAACAATTGCATTTCCAACTCTTTACGTGTTTTGCTTTTTGACGTGTTTAACCCGATTAAGGTTTGGAGTTTGATATCTACAATGGCAATGGTGAGTTCTTTGGTCGCATGGGCCGAGATCACAGCAGGCACGGCATGGCAGTCAGCATGACATGGCAGTCAGCATGGCATAGACAAGCATTGGCATCTTAAATATCTTAAATTACGCTGTAGGCCCTCAAAAAGGCTTGGTCAGCAAGCCAAAAATGATAAGATGACTTCCAAACTCACACAGCTCTGTTCATCTCTGTTCTTGAACATTCTTTATATATCATTATATATACTATAGTATACAAGACGTAGTACAACATAGTAATTATGACCATATGTGACCATTTTTAACCCACCCAGAAGGTCACAAACTTCATCCTCAATCTCGTTGCCAACAGAATTGTCGGCATCGGATGGCCTTGGTATTAAGCACATTTCGGCACTCTCCGCGCCAGGTCGTGCCGTTTCATGATGAGAGGTGGCAATTTTGGAGAGGCCACAGCCTTTGCCTGCGGTGTCAGCTTCAAAGAGACACTACAGTATGAGACAGTGACAATAAATGAAAATAGGGCGGGCGCATACATTCATCAGAGAGACATATCATATTAATCATATTATCATGTATTCATATATCAGTATCATCATGATTATTCTCAATGCACACAGCTGACAGGTCAGATACTTCGTTGATGGTGTCTTCGAAGATCATGCAGTGCTTTTCACTGATATGTGCCAGGAGCTGGATGGTATCAGATGTCTTAAAGGTAATGATTGATGATTTGTGATGATACGGTGATATGATGTGATACGTTTATATAATCGACATATATAGATATCCGTCTGTCTGTGTGTGCGAATGCCGTTCCAATATGTTCCAATCTTCTAGATGACTGAGTCTGAATGTCGTGAGACAGTTGAAGCGCAAGATTATCTTTTTTCTGCAGTTTTTGTGCAGGGTTTCCCACTTCCAATCGATTACTGAATTCCGGACCAGTTTTTGCATGTGTTTGCTGTCCGATACCTCAGGATACCTTGGCTGATGGCGAGCCCTTTGAAGTATCAGACCTGCCTTTTCCTGAAGTCAACTCCCCAGGAAATTGCAGCAGTTGAAATGATTCGAGTAGGGTGACACCGGGTGTGCAGATGTCAAGCGATTGTGGTTCCTTCGCAAGCTGCATCAAGCTGCAATTGGCCGGACACAATGAAGAAAAATCCCGTGACCCATATGTCAGTTCTTATAATTCCTTTTGCAATTACAGCCATAGATTTGGCGGTACTGAAATATCTGAAATGCCTGGTCCAGATTTGCTATGAGTAATCCTAGTGTCATACCACTTTTATACAAGCATCAGCATGATACTAGATTTAACAATCATGATATGAGCAGCACAAGCTAAGCTGTTTTCTATGGCTTCAGAAATTCAGAAAGCGTTTATTTAGTTGTGCTGTCAATTATCCTTCGTTATTTTACCCAGTTGTGTCCCAACGGGCAAGAAACATCAGTTGGCAGTGTTCACAACCAGCAGGAGCTGGATGAACCAGTTGGACTTGACACTTTTGCAGCAACTGGCCCAAAACTTGCTGCAAGACGCTTGTTGTTTTGCTCAACTCGATCCGCCAAGCATGCCTGAATCTGGGCAAGCAAAGGCGGACCAAAGCTTTGGTTTGCAAACAGTACTTGAAGGGTCTTTACGGTAATTGCCGCAATCACATGTCATGTCGCAAATAGCAATTGTCCAAGACACCAGAATAACTAGTGTGACAATAATGACTAATAACACATGGCATATTATTTGGTAGTATTGTTGTCAACATCCAACTTACTTTGGAATATTGATTGTCAGATATGTGCGGATGCCTGCTGTTGCAGCGTGAAATCTGAGAGCCAAGGAAGGCGACAAAGTGTTGCTCAAATCTTCCCAGGGCGAGATCTTTGAGGTTGAGCCAGAGGTACCGAATCCATCCGAATCCCATGATGCGTATATAATTGTGTGATATTGTGTGTGTGTGGCCAATCGTCCAATTTAAAGGTTTCAATATGTTTCAATACAGCAAAATACGGCAACTGAGAATTTAATTCCATCATATGAATCATATTCCATCAAATGCACAGACTGAAACTATGTGAAACTGATCGTGCGGTGAAGGTGGCCTGCATGTCAACGCTTGTGAGAAATATGGTGGACGATAGTGGAACTGATGAAGAGATCCCGCTGCCAAATGTCCTGTCCTCGGTCTCTGAAAGTTCTGACTGTTGACCATCCCTCTTTGTTTTGCATTGGTGTTGGGTCCAGAGAGCAGGTTCAAACTTTGTTTTGTTCTATCTTTCAGTCAACCTGCTGGATGGGGGAAAAAAACGTTCTGAGGTCAAGACGGCGATCCTGAGCAAGGCTTGACAGAAGCAGAATTTTATCACAGATGCTTCTGCATAGTGCGTTCTGCACTTCGAAGGTAATTGACTACTGCAAGTACCACAAGGACTACTGAGTGACTACTGAGTGACTACTGACATCTACTGACCATTGCGAACCAAAACAGGTCGATAAGTCTTTTCACATCAACATCCATCCGCTGCTTCGCTATTTATTTGTTTTGGACAGGACAGTCCACCAGAGGAAATTCAGAAGCCTTTGAAGAGCACCAACTTGGTTGAGCAGCTCGATGAATTGGTACAGGACACGCCGTTGAAGGTTGACGATTCAAGTGCGGGTGTTGTTGGTGTTGTTGTTGTTGTTGTTGATCAATTATATCAGTTATGATTTCGATTTGCGCGCTAAATTCTGAATCTTATCTTGAGATGCCTTCGAGAGAATTGAGACGAACAGAGGGCACTGTGCTATCATCAGACTCACTGCTTACCGAATTAATTCCAAGGTGCGGTGTGTCGGAATGGGACAATGAATACGTTAACATCGAGCAAGAGGCATTCTGACGGCATTCTGTCCAGTCCGCACAAATATATACAATGGTCGAGTATGGTCGAGTTAAGTACAAGGTCTGAATGCAGAGGTTAAGCAGTTTCGAGTGTGAAATATGTGTAAATTAGATTAAATTAGTATAAATAGTTGCAATCCTGTTGGATCGTGTTGGCAGGTGCTCTTTGAACTCATTCTTGCAGCAAACTACTTGGACATCAAGAGCCTTCTGGACTTGACTTGTGCTAAGGCACTGGTAAGTCAAGTCTGAATGATCTGAATGAAAGTGTGTGTGTGTGTATGTACTACACATGTATACTTAGTGCGGGGCATTGAGTGCGGGACATGTTCCAGGAGTGCTTCAGAGTGATTTGTGATGATTTGTGCCTAGCTACTAGCTACTTAATTACTCAGTATCATCAGCATCATTGTGCTGACTTCCATTTCGGTCAAAATTATGACTCTACTGTGTTTTTGCAACTTTCGCTGTTTGTATTCTGTTTTCTGCATGTTGGAAGGTAGCCTCTATGATCAAGGGCAAGAATACTGAGGACTGCTTCTAATTGAGCCTGGGACATCCTGGGACATGGCAGGAATGTCGGATGGCTCTGGAAGTTTCACTGTGGCTGACGAGATTTGCTGACTCCACACCTGCCTCAGTGGCATTTTTGACGCTCGGTTGGTATATCCATCGGTCGCTTAACGATGCTTAACGCGCACAGGAAATTCGAAAGCAGTTCAACATTGTGAACGATTTCACTCCCGAGGAGGTGGGACTGGTAGGTTGCACCAGGCTGCAGGGTGCCAGATTGGGAATATTTGGGAATACTCTCTCTAAAGAATTCGAAAGATGTTTAAGGCAGACTCCTCAAGAGCTAACCTAGCAAATCTAGCTTTGTGTGCTGGTGTGAGATGGTGTGAGCCTTTGTTGTGCTAAAACTGAAAGGCGTAATTTGCTCATGTTCTGCAGCTTTTTGGGCAGGAGGCGCAGGTCAGGGAGGAAAATCGTACCGAGCTGAGCACGAAGCAATGTAGCAGTGGCTGGGCCATACCCAGCAACAAGACTGACACCAACACCACCAGCACTCCCCCACCACCACATTTGAGGCTGGTGTGAAGATGCTTGAGGGCTGCGCCGGTCAGGGAGCAGAAAGGACAGGTACGGTATACAGGCTACGGCGTGGAAACAAGATGAAATAAATACTCAATACTCATGCCATCTCATGCCAGGTACTGGTCCATTTCGGTGCAGGAAGGCCATAGCAAGGCAAAAGGGTCACCTGGGTCATTGCACATCTCACAAATGGATTGCAGGAGGCAAAAGCCCAGAAGCAATTTCAAATTCGCCTGAAACTGAGCTCAGCTATTTGGTGCTGGCCTATTAGGGGTATCAAGCGCAGCTAAGTCATTGTTTTCCTTTGCTTTCGCACATACAGACGCATGGGAGGTGCAATCAATTGCTGCAAAAAATTGACTTATGCGGGCTCCGATCTTCCGATTGATGCAAGTTTTGAGGCTGGTGTGAAGATGCGTGTTTGCAGCAGGATGCCGAACGGCTGCACGTTTTGATCTGTGGACCACTGACTACTGATACCATTGTACCAATGGAGGATGAAAAAGGTGCGTTGCCGTCCGCTCGCAATGTTGCAAAGAAGTGGTTCCATTGTCAAATCTAGAGTGATCATCACTGATTTGGATTGATTTAGCGCAAAATTACCTTGCACAATCCTTGCACGATATTGAAGATCGCGGATTCATCCCTCCACAGTGATGGAACAGCAGCCGCATACACGCACTATCACTTGCTGAGGCAGCTGGCTGCATTCGCTTGCGGGTCCATGGGACACAAGCTGTTGATGCAGGTGGGGAGCCGGGGAGCCGCTCGTCACCTTAAGCAATAGATTCAATAGAAAAGCAAGATCTAATAAGATCTATATGATTCTAGGTATATCAAGATGACATAATTGCAGTATAGATAGAGGTGCATATGGCCGCTGATACCTATACCATCCGATACCCGTTGATTTTGCATGTTCCATCATTTTCCTGTCTCAAATAAATGATAAGGTTTTATTGCGTTGGCCCACATTCTACTGGTACCAAAAAAATAGCATGTTGGATGCAATTTCTTGCTGCAGGCAGCTGCTACCTCCATTTGCAGTGTCATTTGCAGACAATATTGAACTTCTGAACAGGCTTGATCCTGACCATGTTGTTCTGTGCCTATGAGCTGCGTAGCTTGGGAGCATAGTCACGTGCGTGTGGCGCAAATTGCCACAATCCTGCGCAGGACTCTGTAGATCTCTTTGGAGCTGTTGCTCATGAAGTCAAAATGATGCATAATGCAATGAAGGTTTGATCATGTTCATTGATCGAAAGTAGCACTTCCCAAAAACATCTTGAAAAGAACGCATCCTGGTGTCAATTGTCAAGGAAAGTGGTTCTGGGATGTGCTGGGGCGTACCTTTCAAACATCAGTAAAGATCCTTTGTTGCCCTGGTCAAAGCGGCCACCTGGCGGGCATCAGGTGAACCCAGATAACTGTGATAGCTATAGCTTTCCGCCCGGCGAAAAGAGATGAGCGATTCCGATGGACGGGTTGGACGTATGAAAATCTTGAAACACACAGGATACAACCAACATCAAGAGTCAAGAGACATGTAGAGGCTTGATTTGTCGCACAGCGGCATTTTCGCAATGTTTCCCATCTTATTTCATGCAGAGCGCTTTACGAGTTTGTCGCGTGCTGTATTCCTGCAGCAATTGGTGTGTTGAATAATCGGATATATATAATCGGACTCAGTGGAAAATGCAGTTGGAAGCGATGCTTCCACCTATTTTCTTGGCCAAATTTTGCGACTGTGCATATGGGCCTCTCCGAGCAATAGCAACTGGTCATGCTGCAACAGGTCAGTCTTGCAGATGTCATGTCAGCGCCGGTCCTGCGAAATGAATGGCCCAAGCCCGAGCCCCGCTACCGAACACAGCCCAGGATGGACTTCCACAAAACCTGGCTGCCATGGCTGCTTGCTCTTCATGTCCTTGATGTCGCTGTCAGATGTGTGACTGCTTTGCAAATTCACGATGTGCATGAAGCTCCTCCGTGTTCTAGACATCCTGCTGGAAAGCATTTGATACAACTCCCAGAGATCCAGAGGCAGTTCCTGCTCATTGTGCCACATGAGTATACTGACGTGCGATCTTCAGGCATTCCTTTGGTTCTCGCCTTTCATGGCTTTGGAGACTCGCCCTGGTATTCGAATTTGCTCTTTGATTTTTCGCAGCACATTGACAGATATGGTTGGCTGGGCATCCTGCCCTTTGGCCTCAATGAAACCATGAACAACGGTTTGGATGGAGTTGGTGCTTGTTGCCCATCCGATTGTCAAGGGGAATGCTGCATGAACACCCCGTCGTTGCGACGAAAAGGTCCAACTGCTTGTGGCTGGAGAGACAACAAGAAGGATGTGCAATTTGTTGAAGCAATGATCAAGTGGACAACTGAGAACTCTTGTGTTGATCCTGAAAAGGTCTTTGCTATGGGATTCAGCATGGGGGGCATTTTTGTAAACTACTTGGCGTGCCATTCAAGCCACTTGATTCGTGGTTTTGCCCCTGTCTCTGGGAATCCGGAGTTCAAAGACAATGGCTGTAGCATTTCACGGCCAATCTCCTATGTGAGCACATGCGGCACTGCCGACGATGTAGCATACTGCCAATATCTCGTTGGGCAGACCGCAGAACTCTTGACAACAAAGAATAATTGTTCTGGAGCTGGCCCCAATGGTGCAGCCATGACATATGCTAGATCTGCGACCACTTCCTGCAAAATTTGGGACTGTCCACAGAAGAATTTTATGGAGGTTTGCATGGTGGAAGGTCTTGCTCACGATGTCAGTGGTCATTTGCGTCCTGACAATACCAGTTACCTTCGTCCAGGAAGTGACCTAGATGCTGCAGAGTATGCCTTTCAGAAATTCACACTGCTGGTGGATGGCAGCATGCTGTTCTGGGGTCAGCCAACTGCGGAAGAACTTCGTTACAAGAAGTCAATGTGGCCCTTTCCACATCACGAAGACCATCCTTACATTCGCAATGGTTCGAATCATCCGAACACACTTTGAGATTGTGGAGCTATGGTGCTGGTGGAGCCCGTATCACCAGCCCAAACAAATGCTCCGCTGCTACATTCTCTCACCAGATGACCTTTGGCTTGTCATTTCATGTCTCAGAAAAATACAGGCAGCTGTCATGATTTTCTGTGATATTTCTGCGATACCACTTAGACTTAGAAATCGATTGGCGGGAAGTTGAATAATATATTATATTATACTAGTATTATATAATCATGTCATATCACGTCAGTCGAATCATTCTTGCGTTTGCCGCACTTTCGGGTACTTCCAATAAGCTGACAGTATACAACCCCTTCTGTGCCACTGCGACTGTGCTCCCTTGCAACAAGCGGCAAAAGTTGACCAGAATCAGGAATTGCTTGCAATATCTTGCCTCATAAGCCAGTGCCATTTGGGGCTGGCCAAGACACGTAATCTCTTCTCAATAGCGGTGGCAGTGCGGCATTACCAGGGGAGGATTTTTAATACTAGGCTATCATTATACCTTGTCCCAGGGCCAATTGTCCCACATGTTTATGCCCGTTTGCTTCTGAGTAAAGAAAAAAATCCTCAACAAATCAGATTCCTACCGTATATCCGTATAAACAAGCATGATCAAACATTGGAGCTTGTGCTGCACCTTGACCTTACAGATTTAGCCCCAAGCATCAAGTTTCTTCGCGTTGTTTGGCATTGCTTATGGCTCTAGATTTTCTAGATTGTTCTTATTGTTTAGTGGTTCTTCTTTTTGCAATCTTACGGGTACTGTATATACTTGTAGCATGTTGAAGCAAGTGTCCAGCTGAAAAACAGGAGCAGCCGCTCAGTAGTTGCAACCTTGCCTTGTTGATTCATGCTAAGTCACAGTGGTGGCCATTTTCGATGAAAGAAAGGACGAGATGATTCCGTGGTTGTGTTGAGCAATGTTGAGCAATTTTGTCATGTTTTTGGCTCAAGGGTCGATAACGAACCTGAAGTATGCGTTTTGCCTCGAAACCCCATGCGGTTGTTTCTTCTTCAAGCAGCCTTGGTATCCGCATTGCAGGTACATGATGCACATGAAGTCGCCCAATGTTCTTCACATCCTCCAGGAAAGCACTTGATTCAACTGCCAGAGATCCAACGACAGTTTCTCCTGGTCGTGCCGGAGGAGTATGCAGGCTCAAAAACATCAGGTGTACCAGGTGTACCTCTAGTGCTGGCTTTTCACGGATTTTCGGACTCACCATGGTATCTCGATTTGTTCATGGACTTTTCCAAGCATATCAGCCGCTATGGTTGGCTTGGTGTTCTCCCCTTCGGCCTGAATCAGAGCAAGACAAATGGTCTTGACGGAGTTGATGCTTGCTGCCCACAGGAATGCTTAGGGGAGTGCTGCAGGAATACTCCCAAACTTCGTCAAAAGGATGACACCGCATGTGGCTGGAAGGACAATGAGATGGATATGAGATTTGTCGAGGCTATATTACGGTGGACAACTCAAAACTCTTGCGCTGATCCCTACAAGGTTTTTGCCACCGGATTCAGCAATGGAGCCGTTTTTGTCAACTACTTGGCATGCCATGCCACCCACCTTATTCGTGGCTTTGCCCCAGTTTCTGGAGACACATCACAGGACCATTGTGAGATTTCCCGACCAATTTCATATGTCAGCATGTGCGGCAGCAGTGATGATGAAGCATTTTGCCAATATTTTGTAGAAGCCACCGGAACTCGTTTGAGTTTGCTCAATCATTGCACTGGTGCTGGTCCAGATGGGGCAGCCATTATGACCAAAAAGTCTGCTACGACATCGTGTCGTTCATGGGATAGTTGTCCACAGGGAAATTTTGTGGAGATCTGTGAAACGCAGGGGCTCGCTCATGATGTTAGCGGTCACTTGTGCCCTGACAACACCAGTTACATTAGACCTGGTAGTGATTTGGACTTTGCAGAATACATTTTTCAAAGATTTTCGTTGCTGGTGAACGGCACTATGCTGTTCTGGGGAGAGCCCACTCATGAGCAGCTGCACTACAAGGAGTCAAAGTGGCCACCCTCACATCATGAAGATCATCCATATATTCGCAACGGCTCGATCAAGCTACTTTGAATCAACCAGGTTTGCGTCATAAGTCTGTGTTATGTGTAAAAAGATGGGCGCGCACAGGCTTGTGGCCGACCCTGCATGAACACAGTTTGTCCCCAGTGTGGTCTGGAATTTTGGACAGCACACCTTTCTACTCTTTGTCAAAAAGTACAATAGTATGACAACATGTCCTACATCGAGATGCTTGACGATTCCCTTGCTTTGCCCGCTGTGTTTTGCTCAACAGTGTCCTTCAGCCACAACAGCTTGAACTCGATTGAAATTGAGATTCAATTTGCAACTTTGCAACACCACATTGCATGCAATGATCCGAAAAATGCACAGACTATCTACTGTAAGCAAGGTAAATGCAATAAACTCTGACACTAGCTCGGACTGCAGCCAGACGAAGTCCGAAGTCCCCTTGCCAAGCTGCCAAGCATGAGCTTATGCGGCAGCTGCAGCTGACCATCCTTCACTTATTTTGTCTGGCTTTTGCTGGGAATGAAGATGAATGAAGCAGGTGAAGAGACGGCAAGGTGTATTGAACCTAGGAAACAAGAAGACTACTTAGTATCCTTGAAGCTAACAGTCTTGCCAGCAATGAAGACCCACACTTGGCACACAAAGAATCAAGACACAGATCTCTTTGCTCTATGATGCTCTCTGTTTGTATCCAGCTTAGCTTTGATTTTAGCCTCAAGACAAATTGTGTGTCTGCCGATCACTATTACACTATTCTAGTTGTGAAAGCCTGAAGATCCATCGCGGAATTCACTTGATATTCGAGTCTGAGTCATTGGAGAGCTGCAGGGGCTTCCCTACTTCACCTCCAAGACCAAACATGTTCTTGATTGGCAACAGTTGTTGGATCTGGCGGCGGAGATCAAAGCCGCCAGGCATTCCTGTGGCAGTCTGTGGCAGTATTTGCAGATTCATGCAAGACATTGGAAGACGCATTATACATCATTATACTGTGTATATATATACACATAACATTACGTAACTACAATATAGCCATTCAACACAACATGTTTTACCATGTTATTCCACACGCTGCAAGTTGCAGGTTTTTGGTTGCTGTACCATCAATGGCAATGGGCACTGTATCGCTTTGCACAGTGTTGCAGGATGTGCCGTTACGCCCCACGGTGAAACATGAGAGGTTTCAAGTCCCATTAGAAGTGCATTATTGTGCATTTACATGCATTTACGGTAATTTAGTCAGTGTACCAAGCGAATGGATTGGGGAATGTTTCTGGTCACGGCTTCCGGACTGTGGGTTGTGGGTGGCAGGCTTCAGCCCGGAACTGTGAGCTTCAACGCAATTGCTGCTGGATACGGGCGATTTTCTCAATGGCATAGGTCTTTGGAAGCCGCTGGACAGCTGGAGATTTCCAGATCAGATGGAATGCTAAGGAGCGGTTCAGACATGTTCAGAATTGTTCAGACATGTTCAGACAGACACCGTTATCAGACATACCAAGACATACCAAGACATACCAAGACATACCAAGACATACCAAGACATACCAAGACATACCAAGACCATCCATGACCTACCAAGGTCCTTACCTTTTTGAAGGTGGAAGGTCTCGAGGTTGATGGAGCTTCTTTTGGAGCCGTCATCGGAGCCTCGCAGAAAGGGTGTCTCGGTAGGTGCTATACAGAATCGAACATGAGAAACAGCCGGAGAGAGATGGACAGACATGGACAGACTAGAAATGACTAGAACACAACGCATGAATGATACTCATTAGATGCGAGTTTCAAGGATTATGTGGGATTGGTGTGTTTTTTGGGAGGCGGATTTGACATTGGCTAATACATGCTAATACTATTCCGTTGAAAGGCATTTGTAGATTTGTAGGAAGTTTCTCCGCTACTTGCAAGGCAGATGCCTGGCGCTCACTGGCCATTAGCTTCTCTCCTTCTTTGCAGCGGCAGGCATCGGGACGGGATACCATAAGGAGGTCGGTGGATTGCTTCATTCGGTCCCACTATGTCTAAGATATACAATGTTAACCGAAACAAGGCAAATCACACATTGCACGTGCAGATGGGCCATTCTCTCCTACTCTCATCTAATACCATTTGGGAGCCGATCGTAAATACAAGTCAAAGAATTATGAAAGGGCACATAACATTTATATATATATATGAGCAACCCTAAAAACCCCGGCAATACTAAATATGTATTCGACGGACATTGGTTTATGGAAATTGATGGAAATTGTTAAAAACACGAGGTAAGCGATGGGACCTTCCCAAATTAGCGATACCCCTTTTCAAGGTTATGTCATCATATTTCTCTAATATCCACATTAGCGATACCCAAATATCACATATTATTCATAGTTCATCACATATGTATATATATATATATATATAAAATGCAGCAGTTTCCTGCAAGCGATACCCCCCAAGTTTACCATATATCATTATTGTACAAATGTGTGGTAAGCGATGGGACCTTCCCAAATTTGTGGATGTCCTTTCCGTGAACCTAGGGTTTTCACAATCGCTCATATATATTATATTTATCAACATGTAGAACCCCACATCGCGATTGATCTGCGATCCGTTCGCGATTGAGACTAACACTGTTGTACAGTATGATAAGCGAACTATTGTAAGAACCGAAATCAATATATTATTATATACACACTTTAATTTGTTGTTTTCGGACTTGTATCCGGGTTTGTCTGGCAACTGTGTTCAATAGTGACAGCCGATGGCAAAGAAGGATCGGAACAAAGTTCAAAGTCTGATAAACCAGATCAATTCAAAGTCGATGAAAACTGCGATTGGTAAGCGATTGATCCGCGATTGTTCAACCCACCTGAGTATGCCTTGGCTCACGCCATGTCTCTATATTATATGCTGTGATATGTAGCCAAATATTTGATGATTCTTTGCGCAATATGGATCGATCGGTCTATGGATGCATCAGTCTACAAACAGTAACGATCTATCAACCTATGGATCTTTGGATCTATCCATCCAGTGATCTATCTATCTATCTATCTATCCATCTATCAATAAACAGATCCATGTATCAATCTATCTACCTATCTACCTATCTATTTGTCTATCTATCTGTCTATCTATCTGTCTATCTATCTATCTATCGATCGATCTTATCGATCTTATCGATCTTATCTATATTATCTATCTTATCTATCTTATCTATCTTATCTATCTTATCTATCTTATCGATCTTATCTATCTTATCTATCTTATCTATTTTATCTATATTATCAATCTTATCTATCTTATCAATCTTATCTATCTTATCAATCTTATCTATCTTATCTATCTTATCTATCTTATCTATCTTATCTATCTTATCAATCTATCTTATCTGTCTTATATATCTTATCTATCTTATCTTACCTATATTATCTATATTATCTATATTATATCTTATCTATCTTATCTATCTTATCTATCTTATCTATATTATCTATCTTATCTATCTTATCTATCTTATCTATCTTATCTATCTTATCTATCTTATCTATCTTATCTATCTTATATATCGTATCTATCTTATCTATCTTATCTATCTTATCTATCGTATCTATCGTATCTATCTTATCTATCTTATCTATCGTATCTATCGTATCTATCTTATCTATCGTATCTATCGTATCTATCTATCTTTCTTTCTATCTATCTATCTATCCATTTATCTATCTTGTTTTGTCTTGTCTTGTCTTATCTTATCTTATCTTATCTTATCTATCTATCTAGTCTGTATATATACCGTTATATATCTAATATATCTATCTATCTATCTAATCCAATCTAATCTAATCCAATCCAATCCAATCTAATCTAATCCAATCCAATCTAATCTACAGTAATCTAATCTAATCCAATCTATCTATCTATCTATCTATCTAACTATCTAAATCTATCTATCTATCAATCTATCTATCTATCGATCGATCTGTCTATCGATCTATCTATCTATATATCTATCTATCTATCTATCTATCTATCTATATATATATATCTATCGTATCTATCTTATCTATCTTATCTATCTTATCTATCTTATCTATCTTATCTATCTTATCTATCTTATCTATCTTATCGATCTTATCTATCTTATCTATCTTATCTTACCTATATTATATATTATCTATATTATCTATATTGTATATCTTATCTTACCTTTATTATCTATATTATCTATCTTATATCTTATCTATCTTATCTATCTTATCTATCTTATCTATCGTATCTATCGTATCCATCTTATCTATCTTATCTATCTATCTATCTATCTATCGATCTATATATCTATCTATCTATCTATCTCTCTCTCTATCTATCTATCTACCTATCTATCTACCTATCTATCTATCTTTCTATCTATCTATCTATCGATCGATCGATCTATCTATCTATCTATCGATCGATCGATCGATCTATCTATCTATCTATCTATCTATCTTATCTATCTTATCTATCTATCTATCTCTATCTCTTTCTATCTATATCTATATTTTTCCCCTATCTATTTTCCCAGCTATTTTCCTATGTGTCTTCCTTTCTATTTTCCTATCTATGTTCTGTTTCTATTTTTGTTTTATCCATGTTTCTATCTATGTATCTATCTATGTATCTGTCTGCCTGTCTATCTATTTGTTTTTTTCCTATCTATCTGGCACAAGTTCTTGGTACAAGTTTTTTACAAAGGGTGTCTAGTGTAACAGCTTGGTAGAACAACGTGAACCGCTGAGCTCGTGGGTCCGTGGGCCCGTGGGCTGTGGACCACTATATAGTGGACGCTTCTCTGGAGATGATATAGTGCAGTTGGTGTTACTTGTTCTCTGAAGCAACAGTGCCAGATGCGCTCGCAAAGGAAGCATGCAGCAAGTTCTTTGGCAGCACTTTCTTCAACTCTGGCAGCGATTGCTCGAGCAAGCAGATGGGCAAAGGCTCAGATGGCTTTCCAGAGCGCGGTAGAGAAAGGTTGCATTGTGAACATCGCTGCTTGTCACATCAATGCATTCGACCCCCATATGTTCCACCCTGGAGCATTTAAGCAGGTTCACTATGTAGACAGCATCATAGTTGCAATGGTATGCAGTTTGGCCATTGCCAGGTAAACACACTTGACATAGTTGGCTTCCGTTTTTGAAGCTTGGAGGAGTTGCAACACATACTGATCAGATTTGCCTTTGCCATGTTGCTTATGAACCTGAACCATGCTGAACCTAGGTCAATAGCAACTGTCTTTTGAGCAGCTTCAGTGACTTGGATAAAGTCTCCTTAAATGGGGTGCTCAAGATGATTTCATCAAGAATCGATGTGTAGCACTTGCAAAGATTGCAAGGTAAAACATGTCCAAATGTCCACATGTCCAAATGTCCAAATACGTGCAAACTTTGGACAATTTTCTGTGATGTTTCTGTGCAGTGTGTCACAGGTCAAGGTTTGCAATGGGAGTTGGCTTTGAACAACCTATGGAGCCTACGGAGCCTACGGAGCATTGGGCCCACGGGAGCCGATGTGACCTGGCCAGGTCAAAGGCAGCTTTCTACTCTAGGCTGCACACGGGAAGCAGTCGGTAAGTTCAGTCGCACTAATCTGCATAATACATCATAACACAATAGAGAGACAGTAGCTTTAATAATTAAACTAACATTGTTTAATCGTTTATTTTAAGAAATGTCTGTTTTCAACACTCTTGGCAGGCCCTGAGTGATACCAACTCATGTCATTCTTCGCATTGCATGAACGTTTGCTTGTTGTTGATTCAATCGGGTTTGATTGTCGAAACACACACACACATATATATATTAATATATGTATGTAATCAGTTGGCTCAGTTTATACGAGGAGAACTGATGGCACGCAGGTTGAGCACCTGAACAACCCAAAATTATCCAAAACTTAGGTGGTTCCAATCATTGTGGCGGTACGGACTCAGCAATAGGTTGTGGACCCATGGACCCACATTCAAGTCGAACTGTCCATACGCTGTGCGCTCAGGTAGTGTCCTTCAACACTGCGATGGATGCATGCACATCAAATCCCAAAATTCCTGATTCTGGCCATAGATGGCAGCTGATTTGCGCTCTTTTTGCGGGTCTAGCCACGCAAAGGCTGGTCAGCAATATCATGAGTTTCTTGACCAGCAGGCAGCCCTGAATTACTGGCATCATATTATAGATATTATAGACATGAATTGAAATATGTGTTCCGATTTTGGACATACAAGGTCCCACCTGTGAGGTCAGTCATGGCGACCCTTAAAAGATAAAGGTAACCGGGTTGCTTTGGACATCTTTGAGCAATTTTATTGCTTCCTTCAGGCTGGAACTGGGTTTGCTCTTACATGATCTTACAAGCTGCTAAAAGGTGATCCATTTGACTCTGCGTCCAAGCAAGTGCTGCGAACTGAGGATTGCAGTCTCTAAGAAGGCTTCAATCATTTCAACTTGTTGTTTCTAATGTTTCTTGAAGCCAAATAGAAGATAGGAAGATTGTGAACGATGCATAGGCATGATACAGTATCTATGTTTTAGGCGGGTTGGGAAAAATGCATCCAGGGTGTTGCCCCTCTCCATTTGGTTGCTGTGTGTTGGCCCCTTTGTCGCGTATGGGGTCAGAATGTACTTCGCTACATCTGCAGCCACAAAACGTTCCAAGCACCAAGGTTTTGGCACATTGATTGCCGGCTTTGCAGGGCAGCACACCAAGAGAGCGCCAGAATGGATGTATGCCTTGCGCGCTTACAGGATGGTAAAGCAGCTGACAGTGGAGCCCAACAGCATAATGGCGGGTGCTTTGGCAGGCGGGGTATGGTCCATCATGTTGCACATGCCTGGGTAGTTGCCGTGTGGGATGAACGAAAAATCTCCCCTAGGCCCTCAGGAGCGGCATTTACAAGTGAGATCAAGATTATACAGCATGGTAGTGATATATGATGATATATGATGATATATGATGATATATGATGATATATGATGATATATGATATATATTGATATATGATATATGTGATATTATGTGTCAATTCCTATATGCAATAAAGGATTATGGATGCATGGATGAATTTCTTTGGCGTTTGTGTGGAAGTCACGAAAGCTAGCGGTAGCTAGCTGGAGATACTCTTGCTTCAGCAAGGGGAGGGGCAGGCCTGAGTCCAACACAGTGATTTTTCACTCCGAACCCCCCTCCCCCCCTGCCCCCCAAGCTCCTGGGGCATTTTGAAGCGGTCTTGGAAGCAGATGGTCACGGGCTCAAATCCTGCCAGGTCTCTAGGCAATCTGTATTCAGCATATCAAAATCCAATCATCCTCTTGGGCCTCAAGTCTGTCCAGGAGCTTGCTCCGCGAAGCATGCATGGGAGCGATCGTTGCTTGTACGCAATATTAAAGTTGTTTGTGCAGTTGATTTGTTGCTAGACTCATATGTCAAGAGCTCCCATGGCATCAAATGGCTACAAATCATTCCGCACCAGGTTAGCGACGGCAAATGGACATGAGCGGAAAGTGATGTTGCTGCTGCCTGCCATGAACTGGGAAGGACCGTTCCAATCAGGGTTTGTGCATCTTAGGCAGCACAGCAAGTGCTTCAAAACAGGGTTGCTGAGAGCTACATTTTGCACCTAGCCGAACTTCAAGGAAACAGGTCTTGACCGGCTTTGTCCATTGGGTCGGATTGAACAAAGCTGCGGTGGCAAAAAGACAATGCAAGCAGAAACAACCATGTATGATCATGTATGAATATAATATGTATGATATGTATGTATATATAATTTTGTATGCCATTGTTATCAAATGATTCAAATGCGATTATATAAGGCATGTGGGCGCCCAGGGGCAAGAAATGCCACGAAAAAAAAATGAAAAAAACAACCCAAGAATTTTGCCACAACAGGCGCCCACCGACTTTGCTGTCTTCAAGCTTCAAGAACTTGGACGCTTTCGTTGTCAGAGCCTTTCCCTGAAGTGCTTATGACTGCCCAGACGAGGGTTGTAGAAAATGTTGACTTTGCAAAGCTGCTTACATACCATGCTCAAATGCCCGACCACTGACCACAGTAGTTGTATGACTGCATGATCACGGTGCGAGGCCTTGCTGGTGGTTGCCTATTGATTCCATTAAGGTCCAAAATGACGACATGCAGAAGCAGCACTGTCCGGGGAGACATGGTCACCCTATGTGCACTTGCAAAGCCACTGCAGGAAGTGCAAAGGTGGAGAGAAGCTCGCAACAAGCCTCAGTTGGTCAAGGTTTGCTTTAAGCAAGGAAAGGAAATGGCCGCCGGATGGCGTGGTTGGTTTTGCTTCTCACGGCTTTGATTGTCTTGTTTTGCAAATAAGCGGCGTTTTGGTATGTTTGGGTTGTGTCTTGTGTTGATTACTTGCAGTAATCAATCACAGGCAAAGATTGTAACAACCCGAAGGCAGTAAGAGTTAAAGATGTCAGAGGAACCCAAAGGCAGCGGATGCCCACGGTTGCTGCAAGCAACATTTGACACTTGCCTTTGGGACGGTTTTGCTGAGGAGATCACAGATTTACTTCATCGCTTTTGGAGCTTGGAGGCCTGAAACATTGTGAAAGTCATACACCTCAGTTGAACTCAGCTGTGACACTAAGGAAGAGAGAGGGAATTTATGGGAATTGATAACAGGGATCAAAATGTATCAGCAACTTCAGCAAGGAAATTGGTCACGCCCCTTGGGTCATGGCAGTCCAGATTGAACAGGGCACCGAATGTGAACGCACTGCAAGGTGAGCGTCATTGCATTTGGCTTGTTGGCTTCCTCTTGCAGCCGGTCGCATTGCTGGACCCAAGCTGTGCAGGTGGATGGAGAAGCCGTTTGAATGCTTTTGACTGCTCTTGAAAGCGCATGGACATGAACCATTCTGGGGCTCTAGCGTTTTGACAAATGCCAAGTTGGAAGAGTGGTTTTGAGGAGGTTGAGACTTCTGTGCTGTAGGCCATGGAAACTGGGAGCTGGGCTGCAGCACCACCAGACTTGGAGCTACATCACATGGCTGCGAATGGATGTGCCAAAAGTAGCAACTCTCCTGCATTAAGGCCTGGACATGATGTTGAGGGAGAATTCATAGGTTGGCGGATCTTGAAAGAAGGTCGATGGCAAACAAGGGCCACATAGAATCATAGAATATCACCACCATACATAGCTTGACCAGTTTTGGTTCGTGTTTTTGCACAGTCAGGTCATTGGGCATTCAGTCTCGACTTGCTACGCGCTTTGAACATCGCTCAACTCCGGCTTGACATTTCCTCAGCGCAGAGCATACTGCCAGGCTGCGATGCCAAAGTTGTCCAGAATGTGTCAGAAAGTGTACAGATTGTGTATAAATTCATTATATATATTATATTATCATTTATTATTATCATTATTATTATATTTCGAAATATAATTACTATTATTGGCGATTATTACTATTTGTATAATATACATATGTTATACTTATAGACTATCCATCATATAATTCATAAAGATGGACAACTGCTACACTTTTAGCTTTTGAAGACATAGTCTTCATTTCTCCACAGCTCCCATGCTGGAGGCATGGCGACACAGCATTTTTGGCAGCGCGCCCTTCAGATTCGCAGTAGGCAATTAGTCAACAATAATTAGCTCAAATTAGAAACTTTATGGAACTTTATGTTTTTGTTGTCAAACAGGCTGTCATTTCACAATCTTGTTTGCTATTTCTGCGAGGCCAATTGGTTCTGCTCAGGAGCGGCACTTTGAGCTCGCAATTTGGAGCAGTATTGGCAAATGGGAACATGCTCAAAGACTCATCAGGCATGGGATCAGAGCTGGGCCATTCACTTCACTGTACTCGAAGGGATCGTGGTCAAGACATTCCGTTAAGCCTTAAGCTGGGTTTCTTTTCCGTATGTGTGGATTTTCGTGACACTAGCTGGGCGTTGTGTGCTAATTGGAAAGGCTCTCTGGAAGCAATCAGTGAGTTTTGACATGTTTTGACATGTTTTGACTCTAGCATGTTGTACCTTTCGCATCCTTCCGCCACAGGTTGCAGGGCCCCCAGGCGACTACGAATGCGTACAGTATGGGGTTGGCGTCGCTAGCATCAGCACAGAAGGCCCAGCGTTGAGCAGTTGCTGCCCGTTGTGCAGTGGGGCTCTGACTATGCGCTATGCGAAATGGACCAATGTGTGCCCACTTGGCCTGAGTCAACATGAATTATCATTAAACAATATTAAATGCCTTCTATTTTTCACGAGGAAGTACGCCCTTTTAATATGTTTTAAGGTTTTACCGATGATTTGGTGAGCCAATGGTGGCCCCATGGTGACCCAAGGGTGGCCAAAATTGGTAGGTCAAAGAATCCCTGGAGCTGTTGAATGCCATGAAGCTGCAAAGCCTGCGTCCAGATGTTCCGCATTTGTTGGGGATTTTGGCAACTGGATGTAGCTGGGAGACTTGGCTCCAATGAGGCTCCAAGTGTTTTGCTATATTCGTGGAATACCTTTGAATGATGGGAGTGACTTTCTTTGACCGCTCATTGATGCGAAGCACAAGCTCAGTATAATTTCGCTTAATTTGGTATTCATTTTTTTGGTAATCGAATTGGGGTCTTAGGATCTAGATCATGGGTCATAGAGCATCCAAATTTAAGTTTGATATAATTGGTGATTCCCTTTCACCCCTTTATGCTTTTGGTAAGTTTCTTGAAATTAATAGAAACTATTTGCTAGCAGTTGTGTTCACAATTTTCGAGGTTTTCCCCTCATTATTTTAATATGAAATTTACTACAATTTTACGATTGACCTTAAATGGTGAACTGGATTGAAATGGTGGTCTTGGACCCCAACAATAAAAGAGGCCATGTGTTTGAGGCTTGGATTCGGTTGATACAAAATGAATGTGACACATATATATATATTGCATATGTAAATATATATGTAAAGTTTTGGTAGATTTTTTGGTCCTGATTAGGGTGGCTCTTCACGCAGCAAATTGTGCTTGACCTTGGTTAAATATAAATTCAAAGAAAGATGCTTATCAGGGAACTTCTTCACCAGGCGCATTTTAATCACGAAAGCTAGCGTCAGCTAGCTGGAGTCTTCTTGCTTTAGCAAGTATTGGGGGGGCTGCTCAAGGATATCACGTGATTTTTCACGCGAAAGGGCCCCCCCCCTCTCTCCCACCACCACCACCACCACCACCATCACCACCATCACCACCATCACCATCATCATCATCGTCATCATCATCGTCATCATCATCGTCATCGTCCTCTCCATCGTCCTCGTCCTCGTCCTCGTCATCATCATCATCATCATCATCATCATCGTTATTCAATTACATTTTATCATTATTGGATATTATTGGCAATTATTGTCATTATCACGAAAGCTAGCGTCCGCTCGCTAGAGTCTTCTTGCTTTAGCACGTATTCCGGGGCTCCCCAAGGACATCACGTGATTTTTCCCGCGAAAGGGCCCCCCCCTGCCCCCTCCCCCATATATATCATTGTTATATATCATATATCAATATATTATTGTTGCATCCTCGTTGGGACGAACAATGCCGCGATACGCTGATGACAGTCCCTCCGCAACTCACCTCTTCCCTTCCTTCTTTCTCCTACCCCGCTAGCTTTCGTCATCCACCCCCGGCCTCAAGTTAATTTTTGTATTGGGTGACGCTACAGATTGGACATGATTGGACAATTGACTTTTTAGTGAAGACATTTGATTAACGTTCGTATGTTGAAATTGTTGATTAACTTTGCATGGCTTTGGTCCAAGTGCTGCTTTCAGATTCCAGGCCCGGGTGTGCGCGGACATCTCCTGTATAACTAACGTCGCACTTGCAAAAATTACAATTATTTTTTCTTTATCTAGTTTTAATAAGCTATGACATATTTTTAACCTTGTGGGTGGGTTTGAGCATTAATTAGGGGACGGGGGACCCGGGGAAGGGAATTCTTTTGAATTCTCAAATTAAAACCATTTTCCATGGGGCCAGACCATGGTAGTGGTTGGTTATATTGCCCATCACCAAGTCCACTCGATTTTCCAAGGGTTACCCAGGCAAGTTCCTCCCGATCACATGTGCCACCCATGGCCAATAGGTAGGGTAGGGCCTAGGGCTCAGAACTTTGCATTGAAGTCTCAGACTTTTTTGCCAAACAAATCTCTGCGGACTTTGCGGTCTTTTTTTTGGCGGCCGATTATGGGGCATGAGATCTGCTGAAAAAAAAATATGTTCGGCGAAAAATTGAGATCCTGTTCCCCCGAATTGACTGCAAACTATTTTTGCGGACTTTAGTGTAATTTGGTTTCGGCGGAGCTCCACTACACAAATTGTGTGCCTGACTTCTGCTTTTTTTTCCTCGGCGGAACTTAGTATTCAGACCTATGCCTGGGCGGAACTCATCTTCTGGTTTTGTGTAGTGAAATTCTCTTGATTCAACGTTTGGACCTAGGATTTGTGCTGAAAATATTTTTTCAGCGGAACTCCACCTCACAAAATGTGTAATCCCTTCCTCCTAATACTAAACCCCCCCCCCTAATACAAAACACGGCAGGTAGTTTTTAGTATTAGGGGGGTATTTATTATTAGGGAACCAAATCGAAGTCATGTTAATTAGTTATTCATGCAATTAAAATATTGCCAAAAATGGCAGTTCGAAGCTTACCCCTAATACTAAATTAAAACCCTTAATACTAAAAACTATTTTTTCCGATCTCAAAATCAATTAAATTTCCTTATATAACGCAATTAAAATATTGCCAAAAATGGCAGTTCGAAGCTTACCCCTAATACTAAATTAAAACCCTTAATGCTAAAAACTATTTTTTCCGATCTCAAAATCAATTAAATTTCCTTATATAACGCAATTAAAATATTGCCAAAAATGGCAGTTCGAAGCTTACCCCTAATACTAAATTAAAACCCTTAATACTAAAAACTATTTTTTCCGATCTCAAAATCAATTAAATTTCCTTATATAACGCAATTAAAATATTGCCAAAAATGGCAGTTCGAAGCTTACCCCTAATACTAAATTAAAACCCTTAATACTAAAAACTATTTTTTCCGATCTCAAAATCAATTAAATTTCTTATATAACGCAATTAAAATATTGCCAAAAATGGCAGTTCGAAGCTTACCCCTAATACTAAATTAAAACCCTTAATACTAAAAACTATTTTTTCCGATCTCAAAATCAATTAAATTTCCTTATATAACGCAATTAAAATATTGCCAAAAATGGCAGTTCGAAGCTTACCCCTAATACTAAATTAAAACCCTTAATACTAAAAACTATTTTTTCCGATCTCAAAATCAATTAAATTTCCTTATATAACGCAATTAAAATATTGCCAAAAATGGCAGTTCGAAGCTTACCCCTAATACTAAATTAAAACCCTTAATACTAAAAACTATTTTTTCCGATCTCAAAATCAATTAAATTTCCTTATATAACGCAATTAAAATATTGCCAAAAATGGCAGTTCGAAGCTTACCCCTAATACTAAATTAAAACCCTTAATACTAAAAACTATTTTTTCCGATCTCAAAATCAATTAAATTTCCTTATATAACGCAATTAAAATATTGCCAAAAATGGCAGTTAGAAGCTTACCCCTAATTGCTAGAGTAGCTAGGCAGCTTGGAGTGAGGGATTGGGACTAGGCCCCCCTAATACTAAACACCCCGGGGTGAATTAGTTTTTAGTATTAGGGGGGAGAACCCACAAATGGTAGGTTGATTTTTGAATTGTTTTTTAAAGGGGATCAATTAAAAGTCAAATTGGCCAAACTGAAATTTTCGGAAATTGGAGATGGATGCCTGTTTTTAGTATTAGGGGGACGTTTAGTATTAGGAGGAAGGGATTAATTGAGTTCTGCTGATCTTGGATTTTTATCGGCAGAAATCAAAAAATCTGGTGATACATGACTACCCATGATTCCCCTTCATGTTCATTTCCCAATGTGAAATTTAACCTGCACCAGCCGCAATGGAAAATAAATTGATCTAGGATCCTGACTTTGAGGACCTTGGGGTCTTAAAATCCGTCTACCGTCGTCTCGCCGTGAAAATGGATTAACGCTTCTTGCTCGCGTGGGCGTTTGGAATGTGAACAATATATGCTGGGTACATGAAAAATGTGTGCAGAACAGAACATACATAGCTATGTTACGGATAAATCACAGATTTTCTTTATATGTGGAACAAATATAGCAAGTCATTGTATGTTTAATTTGGGGTTTGTTGTAGTGAATTATCTATATGACTCTATGACTATACGTGGTTATAATTATATATGCTTTGTTTTAATTCGAATTCCCTTAGTTAATAAATAGAATAATATATAATATAGTTAATAAATAGAATAATATATCTTCTGGTAATGGTTTTTTGCAACTTTCAAGTTTTCCATCAGATATCTCGAATTCCTGGCTAACGTCAATAATTATTATTGACCCTATCTGGTAACATGGTGAAATAAAAGAGGCCATGTTTCGAGGCTTTTGATTAAGTTGCTACAAAATGAATGTGAAACTATATGTACAGTTTTTTAGTGTATGTATAGGTATCTTGTTCCTCCTGATTAGGGAATTTCTTCGGCAGCAAATTGTTCCATGGTTGGATATAAATTATTATAAACTAAAAAAGGCGCTTATCAGGGAACTTCTTCGCCAAGCGCATCTTAATTGATTTTTGTACCGGGGTGACGCTACAGATGGAACATGATTGGACAATTGACTTCTTAGTGAAGAACTTCGATTCTTATTAGTATTATTAGGAACCTTTTCGGCGAACATATTGTTGATTTGATTAATTAATGTTCATATAATGGTTGATTAGCTGTGCATGGTCTTGGTCCAAATGCTGCTTTCAGATTCCAGGTCCGGGTGTGTGCGGGCATTAACAAAAATAACAAATGTCGCACTTGTATTTACTAATCATTTTTTATTATTTGCCGTTGAGTTTTTAACTATGGGGAGCACTAGGATATGAAAAAATAAATGGTTCAATTCAGACCTATATAACAGTGATGTCCCCAAATCAAAGTCAGCTACCCAATAACCGACTGCAAAAATTTCAAGCAGAATTCCTTTTCCAGAAACGCATGTTCCATGCGTATCACGCATGCTCCAAGGTCCTAGCGTTGCATATTCTCAATCAAGCACGCGTTGACGGCTTGGTGCCCTCTGAGCTGTGGCATGCAGGCACGGAACAATTTTTTTAGTTTGACGATGACAGCTGCTAACTCCACCTTCCAGGAGGCCAATATAGGCCACGGAAATACAAAGGGCACGTCAGGCAAGTCTGAACACCAGAAGTATTCTATAAGCAGTTTAACGCTGCCGTGCTCCGTTAGGCATCGAAAGAGTTGACAACTGGCGATATTCGCTGCAACTACTTGACCATGCAGAGACGCTAAGTTCAATTCAATGTTGCATATTCAGACAAAGTTTGGCATTGCCACGAGCTAGGAGGCTTTGCTGGGATGTGTTGAGCATTGTTGTGCCATGTGGTTTGAGGAACTCCGTCATCGAGCTAGATACTACTGCGCTTGCAGCAGTAGTTGGTCAAACTATGCAGCGGATTCTTGAATCGCAAAACATTCGCAAATTCCTTTAATGTTTTGACTGAATTGCAATTCCGAAGAATTCCGAACGCCTTCAACATGTTTGCGTGCTTCAGAACTCAGGTCCGAGAGAACAGCTATAAGTTTGCTCTGCAGACTCGAGATTGAAAGCGTCAAGTTGCTGCAAATGGACCCATGAGAATTTGCAGCATTTTTTTGATCGACAAAAAGATCAATGGTGCATTTTGTCAACAGTTGGACTGCGGACGCGAAGATTACATCCTGAAGATGAAACTGTCAGTTCGCACGATCACGCACGATCTAGCACGATCTACATGCTTTGACTTGCTGATTGAGACGAAGGTCCCACCCTACACTTGTCATCACTTGTCAGTAGCTGCGCATTACTGTGTCGTAGGTTTCACTGTAAGAGACTCAGGCAAAAAATGCAAAAACAAGAATCACGTGAGACATGTGAGACGAAACATGGCAGTATCGTACAATGATTGCAATGCTTATATGCGTTATGTTCTCGTCGCAGGTGCTTGCATTGGGCAAGAGATGGTTAGGGCTGCCAAGGCGGGCCTGATAAGATTGCGTTTCACACTGCACACCAATCACTGTATAATATTGAAACTTGAAACGTATTAAAACACGTTGATGCATCATTGACATGCTGCATCTAAGTCGTTTGCACTGTGGACATGCGTTGATTGTTTGTTGATCAGAATATGATTGCATCACATGCAACTGATTACAGCCCCGCTTGATGCTCTTTGCAATGTGGCTCATTTTGGCTCTTTTTGTTTAGTGCTGCGATTTTGAAGCAGCAAGGCTCGGTGCAAAAGTCAAGACAGGATCACTTGTCTCGGAAGCACAATCAGGGGAATACATGTATACGTGCGGACTGCAGACACATCAATTAATTAATCATTTAGGAGTGGACTTCAAAGCCGAGTCCCTGCCATGTCTGGTGTTTGGGATGTATCAGCTGTGTCTCGCTGGCTGGAGCAATCAGGGTTCGAGGATTTGGCCCAGCTGTTTGTGAAAGAGAAGATCGATGGTGGTGTGCTTCATGGTTTGACTCTCTCTGACCTCCAGCAGCTCAAGGTGCCGCTTGGGCAGGCGAAGAAACTTCTTGAAGCCATAGCAGAGTTGAAGGCGCACCAGCGAATGGGTCAGCCAAGATCAACTTGGTCAGCAGGAGACATCAAGCGTCTACCTCCCTTGCTTTCAGTCCCAACTGATGTCGAGCCTTCATCAAATTGTCAGATCATATTGCTGATGGGTCCTCCAGGAAGCGGAAAGTCTACACTGGGCGATCGTTTGGCAGAAATCCTGGGAGGTGAGCACTTTGATCTGGGTGTACAGCTGCGAAGTGGCAGCAAAATCTCTGCCCAGTCAGCCCTTTTGAATTTCCTGTTCGAGGCAATGGACAAGGGCAAGAAGAAGATGGGATTAGGTCCACACTTGGCCTTTGTGAATGGTTATCCTCGACAGATTGACGGCTTCAATTTCTGGGAAGAACTGGACAAGGTGGTCAAGCCATCCTTGGTGCTGATTTTAGAAGCGCCTGATGATGTCTTGCAAGTGCGTTTGATGGAGAGAGGTCGTACGGACGAGCAACCGTTTCAGGAGAGGATGGCTTACTACAGGGCGGAGACTGATCCGGTCATTACCGCTTACCATGACACAGGTCGAACACGCTATGTTGATTCCACCGGATCCATGGACTTTGTCGTGGCTTCTGCTCTCTTCCATTTGCAAACAGCAGTGGTGTTTGCATGCGGGAAGCCAGACAAATATGGCAAGGTTTGCAATGCGGTGGTAGAGATGGGTTTGCCGTATCAAGTGAGCTGCTTCAATGTCGACGAAATTTCAAGTTCAGAATCTTCAGAAGCGGTGGTAAAAGCAGTGATGAATGCAGTGAAGGCAAAACCGGGACAAGTGATTTTGCTGAAAGGTTTTCCGAGAAATTCTGCAGATCTGCAGGTATGGGAAAGCAGGCAATTTGCAGAAGTTCTTTTAGCCTTGGACTTTGAGTCTGACATGGACTTCTCAGGTTATTTGTCGCGGCGACTCAAGGATGAAGGTCCAGTGACAGTCGAAGATGTGAGCAAGTTGATTCAAAGTTGTCAGCCGTTGCATGTGGCAGCTCCATTTGCAGCCACTGCCTTGCTGAAGAACTGGATGGATGCTTCGCGCTATGCTCAATGGTGGGATAACAAGAAGGTTCAGGAGTTTCAAGGCATATACACTGGCTATATGAAAAGCCAAGCATTGAAACACAAGAAATCCCCTTCTTTGTACGTGCGACCTTCTGAGAGTCCACCACTGGAAGCTTGGTTGATTTGGCTGGCACACCTACTCCATGCCAGTCAATACACCCAGTTCTGCGGCGCTTACCTGAGTCGGACTATAGGGCCATTGCCTCCTCCGATTTCTGCTGGCCTCACCAAATCCCTTGCAAAGACGAAATTTGAAAAGATCACTTCGGGTTGGGTTAAACTGGGAGCTGATGCCTTGGCAAGCGTTCCATTGGCCTTTGTCGACGGTCTTTCATCCCTCCACAACGCTGGGTTGTATCCTCTTTGCGATCCAAGAGCGCTTTGCTTGGGTGCCTCTATGGATGGTGGTGTTGCAAATGAGCTGATGAAACTCTTAGGGCTCTTCTACCGCCGCTTTCTTATCATCATGGGAGAAGCTGGAGAAGATAGCAAGGCTTGGATGTGGGATTTGTTTGCGTCCGTGACAATCGTGTCCTTACTGTAATGAACCTTCAACGGGCTTCATTCCTTGAACAAAATGGCAACTTGTCAGCTTGCATTCAAGGCAGCCAAGTGATAGGATTCAGATATATTCAGATGGATTCAGGAAGGCAAGGTCCAGGTGGTTCAGCAGTTGCAGACAATTGCAGGCGGGGCCTTCTGCTGAGATGGATTGGATATGGCATGCCCATACAACACATCCATCTGTCTACGCTGACGACTGCCGCCGTCTTTTCGGCCACGTCATCCCGCACATTCCCTGCAAGCGCTCTGATGCACCTCCTCCAGGAGATCCAGACAGTGGACAGGCACGGGACAAAACGGGACGGCACCTGTGCTAGTGGTGATGAATGGTGTTGAACTATGTAACTATGTCAAACTCTGACGAAATGAGAAGATATGCTGAAGGTGGGATGAAGGATATGAAAATTATGAAATGCATTAAAATGATATGAAGGTATGTTGAATACAGTGCTGAGTTCTTGGCTTTGCTGCAGATTATGCCTTTGCACCAAAAAATCATGAATTTCTGAATATGTCCTTCCCAATTGTGAGTGGTTTCACTCTTTTCAATCGGGCAGTGCTATGCGCAAGACGGTTGGAGAACACTCTGAGGTGGCGATGGGGGAGCTCAACAAGCTCATGCGAAGCAAACTCAAAGCCTTTGCATCCAGAGAAGTGGCTGCTTTGAAAGAAGCCAACCTTTGGCCCTTTCGCAAGAGCATGGTCTCAGAGGAAGCAGAGGACAACGTCATCACGCTTGGATGTTTCATTCCAGGTGGCTTTTCAAAAATCAAAATCACATGGACGACGGGGTAAATGAATCGTGCATTTCTTTTTACATTGACTAGACTTCTGGACAACCGTTGATGGCTTGCGTGTATCACGCTTGTTTGACCGGAGATTCCTTCACTACAGCAGAGTTTGAACACAGTCGATTCCAAGCATTCAGTCTACATTCCACTTGTTTTATTATGTTTTGGCAAGCATGTTTTAGTTTTGTTTGTTATTTCTCCACTTCGCTGCCAAGTCATTCACCATTTGGAAAAGAAACAACGAAGCTTTCCCAGCACGGTTGAGATACGTTGTGAATTCGTTGTGATACTCACATCATACCACGAAATATGCTTTCATTATCTTTTGTTATTCTCTCATGATATTTGGATCTGTTAGCATGCCTGTCAGATCAGATCTCTGTGATTTGTTGTGTTTGGCTGCAGGCGGTGATCGTCAGTGGTTGGCAAGCAAGCTGGCTTTGGTTGGTTCAGATGTGGGAGAAGCCTTGTCCAGAAGCCTCAAGGACCCAGATGATTGGGTGTGCCCCCGATCAAGCGATGCCTTGCAACGAGACCCAGACCTAGTTGAAGTGATCGTGCGCTTGCTCTCTGGGGAGACTTTGTTTGAACAAGTCATGTCTCGGGATACAAAGATTGCTGAAGTTGAACGTTTGCTGAGATCTACAAAGGGTGAGCGTGAGCAACTGAAGTTCTTCGTAGATGGAGAGGAGCTTGCCACAACAACTGCAATTGGAGACACCAGCGTGGTCAGTGGGAGCATTATCAGCCTTGTGCGGGTCAAGAAACCCAAGCCCAAACCAAAGCCAGTCGTGACCCGCCGTGCCATCAGCCCTGACTCCGATGATTGGAGGTGCACATGCTTTACAAATGCTTGCATTTTTCACATCCTGAAGTCTGGGAAACAGGTGCAGACGGTGCAGAGGAGCATGCAAGACTTGCAGGAAGGCGATATGGTTCTCACAGGTGCTGCCAAGGTGGAGGATCAGTACCGAAGGGTGACACGGATTTGGCGCTGTCCAGTCCCCACAGGCATAGCCAGCACAGTCGAGCTGCAGCCAGGGTGCCGTTTGACAACTGGACACCCAGTGCACCTGGGTGGAAAACAGGGTCGGTGGTGTCGACCTGAGTCTATTGGCACTGTAGAAGAAACTCAGGAGAAATTTGTTTACACCTTGGAATTGGAAGGACATGTGGATACCGTGCTGGTTGGTCGAGACAAGCAGAATGCTATGCTTTGTGCAGCCTTAGGCGTTTACTGTGGTGAAAGCTTTGGATGGAATCTTTTCACAAGGAAGACATTGCCATGTGACGTGCATCAATGCAGGAAGTGTGACGTGGCTGTGGTCAAAAACCTCAATTTCGCTGCTGTGACCCCAGACATGCTCGCCATCAAGTATGCGCCGTACTGAACGATCGAACCACTTGACCGCGCTATGCATGTGGTCATTCATTCTCATGGATGCAATGAGCTACTGAGCCCCACCAACCTGATTGCAATAAGCTACAAGCTCCAAACAGCGAGCAGCGCATAGCCATGTGTAGTAAAGCTTTGCACGAATTAGCCCTAAATGCAGCACTGAGATTGCGCTGACCGGTGTGGATTAGTGAAATTGGACAAAATTAGGTGCAGTACTCGCATGCTGTGTTTTGTGAAGGGTCCAAACAGTTCCAACCAGATCCGAAGCAACAGAGAGGATAGCACATTTGGATTTTTCATGATTTTTCCCCACCTGCCAGGTGAGGGTTGTTAGATTTTATGTCAGTTGCCTGCTCCTCCTCTCCTCGTCTCCTCTCCTCTCCTCCTCTCCTCTCCTCCTCCTCCTGCTCAACCGCGACCCTCGACGCACAGTGGTCTCTGTCGGACCTCAACCACGACCATCCATGCCCAGTGTTCCCTGCCGGACCTCAACCACGACCATCACCGCCAGTGTTCCCTGCCGGACCTCAACCGCGGGTATCCCCGCCCAGTGTTCCCTGCCGGACCTCAACCACGACCATCCACGCCCAGTGTTCCCTGCCGGACCTCAACCACGACCATCCCCGCCCAGTGTTCCCTGCCGGACCTCAACCACGACCATCCACGCCCAGTGTTCCCTGCCGGACCTCAACCGCGAGTATCCCCGCCCAGTGTTCCCTGCCGGACCTCAACCGCGACCATCCACGCCCAGTGTTCCTGCCGGACCTCAACCGCGAGTATCCACGCCAAAAGATATGCCACATAGAGTGCCAGAAGATATGCCAGATAGAATGTTAGAAGATCTGCCAGATAGAATGCCAGAAGGTATGCCAGATAGAATGTCAGCTAGAATGCCAGAAGATATGCCAGATAAAGTGCCAGAATGTTTGCCAGATAGAATGCCAGCAGATTTGCCAGATAGTATGCCAGAAGATATGCTAGATAGAATGCCAGATGGAATGCCAGAGATTTGCCAGATAATATGCCAGAAGATATGCCAGAACATATGCCAGAAGATATGCCAGAACATATGCCAGAAGATATGCCAGAAGATATGCCAGAACATCTGCCAGAAGATATGCCAGAACATCTGCCAGAAGATATGCCAGGAAGAATGCCAGAAGATATGCCAGATAGAATGCCAGATCGAATGCCAGAAAATATGTCAGATAGAATGCCAGAAGATTTGCCAGTAACAAAATGTATAAATGTCATGGTGGGGATCACACGAAGTAAAGTAATTGTTCGTAAGATTAGAGAGGGCGTCGTTCTGCTTTCATGGAGTTTGAATATCTAATTTAAATATATTTAATTTAGTTTGAAACACTGTGACTTGCAGCTTGGTGCATTGACTTGCAGTTGGATTTGACTTGCAGTGAGATCCTCAGCCATTTCGGTCCGTGCCTTAGCTGGACCAGAGATAGTTAGCTGGCGCGAAAGAGTTCCAGTCTCTGTCAGCGTGCAAAAGCATCAGAAAGCCGGGTTGTGCTGGGCTTTGAATCGAGACTCATCGAAATGTCGGCTCGGATTCTGAACCTCCTTGCCGAACCAAAGCCAGAAAGTTCATCCAAGCCCTCAGCCGTAGCTCCAATTCCAGGCCAGGATCAATGTAATGAGAGCAACTCCGAGTGCCCACCGCCACCTCCTGGCTTGGAGAAATTTGGCCCCCCCACACCCACGCAGACCAGTGGACAGTTGGGCAAAGCTTCGATGTCAGAAACTGTGGAGGACGCTTGTTTGTCCAGCAGTGGAAGCACTCGGTTTGATGAAGATGGTGAAGGGGATCCAGCTACATGGTATTCACAGGATTGGGAGCTGTCAGCTTGGGGTCAATCCTATGCATATCCGCCCTATCCACCCATGCCTGAAGCGGGCGCAGCCCCATTCCCGGTAGTACCTTCCGAAGGTGCGATCCTCTCCACTACTCCGCTGCGCCCACCGACCCTCAGCTCTGCTCCTGCTCCCCCAGTTGCTCCACCAGTGGCCCCGCCCACTGGTTGGGAGTGGCCTCCTATGCCAGAAGCCGATATGATGCATGCACATGCAGCACAAGCAGCTGCATGTTACCCGGAGCACAGTTTTCCAGAGCAGCCTTTGATGCCTATGCATCCTATGCCAATGCAGCCTATGCCACCAATGGTCCCAGGAGTTCATTACCCGATGCCAGAAACAACATTTTTGAGCTATGGCCATCCACAGGTTGGTCCAGAGTTGCAACCACCCAGTGCTACGCTCGGTTCGGTTGGTCATGAAGTTGGGAACTGCAAGCCATGTGCCTTTGTCTACACGAAGGGATGCCAAAGTGGTGCGCCCGTGCCTCAGAAAGTGAGAGGAGATGAAAGTCTAAAATCTGCCTCTGAAATGGCTGAAATGTCTACATTGCAACATTCTTCCATTTGCCTGCTGCATTTGGGATCTTGTCATGAATTGCACTCGGCGGAGTTCTAAGTATCCCTTGCATTGCTCAGGCAGTGTGCTTTTTGTCATCTTTGCCCTCCGGGCGAGAAGGATCGAAGGAAGAAAGTGAAGCATATCATGGCAAGGCGGGGGTTGATACACCGCACGTCTGATCAAGAGAGGGGGTGCTATGTCTCTGTCTGAGTGGATAGCACAGGAAGAAAAAGGGCAAGATAAACTTGCAACTGATGCAAGTATTTCTTTATATTTCTTTTGTAGATTTCAGTGGTACTCATATCATGCAAGAGCCCCGGGGTCTGAGGTAGAACGAGACAAGAATTGCCTAGTATTTAGTATTATTGTGTTCTTCATTCTTCTTCCTTCACCTCACAAACGTTGAATTGTCATTGTTGTCCTTGGTTCTCAAGGCATCAGGGTTGGCATGGTTGTGCTTTGGACACCGGGATACACTGGGCTGCAACGAACAGCACCAAAAGCATGACACAAGTTGATAAAGCTTTGACTTTGAGGTTTGGGGTAGAACTCCGACACATCATTAGAGACATGCGCATCAGGATCCGTCGCAAGAGCTCCAAAGCTGGCGATGGGCAGACGGATGATGAATGAGGAAATAAGACCGAAATATACCGAAATAGTGCTGCGAATGATCGTCGGAGAGGCTGCCTTTCTGGCAAGCCCGTGTGCCCCATGGTTGCAATTGGTGTGTATTTAAGCAAGCAACGGCGATGATAAGGAGACGATCAAGAAGTGTGTGCCAAGCCTTATAAGACTATTATTTCATGTCTTGAACATCGGATATATGATACTTTCAAGATCTTTCAAGCACGAATGCCAAGTTGATGACCAAGGTCTTCTTACGGTTGTTGAACTACTTCGCTATGCCCGTTCAAGCCGTGCATTGGCCTGGCCTTTGTCAATTAGAAATCTTTAAAAGTCCAAAAGGGACTGGTTTGGGAACTCGTGCGCGCTTGGGATCGAAGCCGGGGGGATCACCGAACAGGTGTTCTCAAACTGTGTGCAAGCGTTGGATGAGTGAGTGAAGAAAAAATGGCCCTTGAGTTCAGCATTGATGAGGTGAGTGATTTCGTTTGGAGATGCTTGGCCTGTCTTCTTGGCCTCTTTGTGTTTGCTGGAACTGATCTGGCGCATCCCTTTCGCAACATCCGCATGTTTTTTCTGTTTAGTTTTGGAATGCTCGCGTGGCAAAAGAACCCCAGCCAGGCTGTTGCTGGTCAACGTCGGTCACCCAGTGACCGAAAAGATATGAGATATGAGAAGATTAAGGTCAGACCGATTCAGAACCGCAGTCCTTTTCTCTTCATTGAATTTGTGAAGGCTCGTGTGAGAATTATGGCTCGTCTTTCAGAAAACTCTTTCATACTCTTTCTCATGTGGCCGGAAATTCCAGAGCATCTCCATCATGGTGCTGGTGCAAATTGGAATGTGCCGATTCCAGATAGACCCCGTTTGTGAAAAGTTTGAGCTTTGAGCGCTGCTGAAATCTTTCCAGTACTGAAACAGTGGCATTGAAAGGTGTTGCCCAACTGAGGTGCTCTGCCTATACCCCTCGGTGGTAGTAATCATCAGATGCCTTTTGGGTGCATTTGCCGATCGTAGTGCGACCAGATGTGACCAGTCATGAAGGGCCTTTGCTCCTGCAGACAGCTCCATCAAAGAATGGATGAACAGATGTAGCATCGGCTGCCAAAGCGGCTTCCGCCAAAAAGTGCTTGCTGCAGAACTCTTCAGTCCTGGCAGGCCTGCTCAAGCCTTTTCCCATCTTTTCCCTTTGCTCGGGGAAGAATCCAATATCACCCAATAAAGGCAAAGCAAGAAATGGCTGCGTTGTCATCCCTGCCCACGGCATTGCGATGGTACACCCATTCCGCAGCCATTTGTAAGTTCATCCCTCACGGAGCCAATTTACATGGACGCGTTTTCTTGTCATTGGGAAATTCTCATGTCAAATCAAGTGGCCTTTTTCAACAATGTTCGACATGGAATTTGACTAAGACATCAGATCGAAACAACTCGCTCAGATCCTAAGACAAGACGCCAAGACAACACAAGCACACACAGACGATGACTTTCATACAGGTACTTTGCACATCTCAACAGTTGTCGCGAATCTCTTGTTTGATTCCACATGAGCTTCTATGGGGACTTCTTGATTTGAGTGTTTCTTTTATGTGGAGCAAGTGCATGACACATCCAACAGCTATACCGTGCAACTTTAGAATACATGCCATAAAATGACATATTACTGTAAATGAACATAAACATATGAATATAGTTAAATATACATACCTACTGCCCAATGTGTCGTATAAAAGTATGCATTGTATGCACAGAAGTATATGAAAGGGTTTTTCTTATGCATTCCACACTTATTTGCTCCAAATGACGACGCCAGTAGTGCTGTAAGACTGACTCTCAAGCCCCTCTTTGCCACTTGCTTGCCCTACCGGCCCTGACGGCATGCCGCAATCCACTTCATCTTCATCATCTTTGGCCTTTCTGAGTTCCCAATTGGAGGAAACTCGAGCGAACCAGATGAAAGAGAGGCCGGGGTGAATTCGCACTCTGTGCAAGCACTTCATGGAGCTTGTATAAGCGCTTATATCATCTTATATCTTCGAGTACTGAGTCGAGATCTATCTCGTTCCTGTACTCTTGTGAAGTCTTTTGAACATTGTATTAATTGCAGACATGATCATTTGGCGGAAGCGAAGGTCAAAGCGAACATTGGAGTTGATGAAAACAGCCGTGGAATGGAAGTCTTGGGAAGAGCTGCGGACCTTGACCAAGGCATTCCAGGTTTACTTGAAGGCATCGCCTGCTGGGTAGTGGTGACATAGGGCCTCCTAAATAGAAAGGCACTAACATATACTAACATGCTTACTCCTGGAAAGCATCTAAATCTGCACATCAGGGCTTGGGGTGGAGCTCTGAAAGGCATTGAGCCCGAAGGTTCTAAATCAAGCCCTCAATTATGTGCTTAAGCTTCAGCCCGGAAGGTGTAAGCGCTTGAGACCAAAAGAATAGTCTATTGATCGATGCATGGATAGAACAGTTCCCAGGGAGAGCACGCAATCAACAACATCACAGTGCACGTGTTCAGACAGAAAGGATTAGCAAGGGCTTTAACGTCAGACTTTATGTTGGCGTCAGGATGTATAAGGATGTATAAGGCATGCCTTTTTTGCTGGTCATTGCTTGCTCAATGTTCGAGATCGTTTTTTCTTGCTCCAGCTTAGAAGTCCTGATGAACACAACACGAATTTAATGGATTGTGTGTATGATATTGTATGATACTACGGCCAAAACAGGGTAGTTGCATCTTTGAACATGTTTGCTTCTTCAATCCTTGGTGCAATTGCAGGAAGTTCGAGAGACAGACCAACGACGCAGAAGGGACTTGCAGACGACACGCTTTTGCAGACAGATGGTTGGTAGGTCATAGGAACACTGGAAGCTGTCCCTAGCTCTCATTTGCGCAAATCATGCCCAAAGGAGCAATCTGGATCCATAAATGTCAACAGCATGATTGCATGTTCTCTAGCTGTGACATGCTGCGACCCAAGGAGTGTTTCGAGAGTTTGGGCTGCCAGACACCAGTTGGCAAAAGCAGACCGACACAAGGATGAAGCCATTGCACAGGTGCGACAGAAATTTGTAAGATTGCTCAAGGCAAGGGTTTCGGTGCGAGAATCACGAAGCTGAAGCAGAATAATATTAATCACATTTAATCACTGTTTTTCCAGACTTGGGTCAAGCGTCCAAGATTCTCAAAGTGATCGCGCTTTGTCTCCTTCAATGAGCAGCAGGTCTTGAGTATTTGGATGTATTTGGGCAGTCCTGTCCTTTTTGTCCTATAGACCCATTCCACCATATTAGTTCCAAGATGTTCCAAGAGTCTTGAGAGGTTCAAAGGCATTTCTAGGCTTTCTAGGCATTTGTTGTGCTGGGATTCAGGAATGTTTCTAAAAGCAGGCCTGTAGCGCCGTGTCTTTGACACTCTTTGGCATTGCTGAAGGGATGATTTGCGGTGTGGTCATCAGTGTTGGTCAGTTTGGCTTGCAATTGCGCTTCAAGCCAGGCAGAGCTGTTGAGCACTGGAAATGATGGTTTGCGCAATCAGCTCGAATTCGATGCACGCCAGTTCGTTGCTCTCCTCCAGATACTTGACTTGAACAAACTTGAACAAAGAATTCAACATTTTTTGGGCAATGTGGGCCAACCCGTCGCGTTTGTACGGAAGATCTGTGAGTGAATAGATTTGGATGTTCCCTAAGAGAATCCCGTGTTGTCCATTGTTTTCCTATGTGTTTTTCAATCCGCACTGCGTCAGCTAATTGACCGAGGAGCTGTGCGCATTTGGAGAGACAGCTTGCTGAGCTTCAGAAGCTTGGCAAGTATAATCAGACTCCCATTTATGTGCGTGTATCACACGGTGTGCAAACGCTCCACTGGCCATTTTGGAGGCAGAGATACCACGAGGAAGCTGAGGGAGAACAAGCTATCGGCACGTATGAAAGCGAAGCGCCCAGTGCTTCCTCCAGCTGTTTCGGGGCTATGTCCAGAATCTCGGAAGTGTCAAGTGGCTCTCGCTCAAAAGATGCCCCCGCGCTGGGCGGTGTTGAAGCTGGAAGTGTCAACAGCACTTGTGACGATCGCCAATCGTCTAGCAAACATGCAGGGCTGCAGAGGGGTTTGGTGCACTGCGAAGGTGACACCGACACACAGACTTCAGAACTTCAGACAGGCGCCCTCAATGAAGAAATAGAAAGCAAAGGAGCGAAAGAAGCAGTACTCACAGAAATGGCAACAGAGGCAGTTCCAGGAAGGGCACACTGGGCACACAATCCAATGGAGACAGCTGCGGCACCAACGGCTGCGCAAGAGGAGGATGACTTCGGAGGGCAGAGCCCGTTTGGCAACACACAGCTCTCTGAAACTTCCACGGTGGTGGCGATGTCTCCATCGGATCCCTCGCTGAAGTGTTGAGAGTGGAATTTGAGATGACAGATGACAAATTGATGCAAATATAAATATATAAACATATATATATATATATAATTATTTAAATATACAAATTGTCCGCAAATGTTTTCAAGGATCAAGCTTTCATCTTTCACGGCACTCAAAAGGTTCTGATCCTCTGCGGCCAATCAAGGATCAAACCGCAACAAACACATGGTACTGTCTGTACTGAATGGTAATGGTAATATGTACGACAGTTTGTTCAAAATCTAGAATTGTGTTGGCGAGATACATTTCAAAGACGGTTTGGTGGCGTGGCTGGAAAGTCCATGTGAAGCCTTGTTCTTGTTCCATGACGCGAGGATGCATGGAACTCTCCGTCCAGCAAAGATGCTCGAGTGGAAGCCCTCCGTGTGCTGTCAGCACTTGCTGATCTGAAGAAGAAGTTGCCGCCTCAGCAAGGAAGCCACTCCCTCACTTGCACTTAAGACTTAGGACAGTTACATACACTTACTTACGATGCACATGGATGTACACCATGTGCTTTCGTTGTGCAACATTTTAATAGCACATGGTATTCCTGTCCTTGTCCACGGCTGCAACAAGGTTACAGCTTTGCTCTGCAGCGCGGGTTGTGCTCCCAGTCGCTTGCCAAAGTCCCTGAGTCATTGCAAGATGTTCAAACAGTTGAATGTGAAGGTTTTGGTGCAGGTACGTATTTTGATGTATTTTGCGATGTTTTGTTTTAAATTAATTTTGATGCCACTTTAGCAACCATGTTGCGCCAGGGCAATGTGCTGCTGAATCAAATTCAAATGCCAGGACACCTCATTTTCGACCACTGACGGGACCCCTGGCAGGGCCAGTCCTGGAAATGCTCACGTGGAGGCCTGAAAGTTTGGGCGCAGAAGTGGCCAGAAATATGCGCAGATTATATCAGATTATGACAGAGTCACTGGGCAAAAGATGCAAAAGTGTGTAGTGCATTCTTCATGAAACAAATCTGGCAGAAGATGGCAAAAGTATGTACTAGTGGTAATTGAAATTGCATGTAATTGCATTTTGGTGGCATTGCATTGTATGCTCAAGCAGGACGCCGAGGATGTGAGCGCGATTGAAACTGGAACATCCCGCAGCAGTCCGGCCCTCAGGACATCCTGAGGAGAGGGCAGTTTGCATGTCTAGCTCACTGCTGACAGCTTTCATCATTGATCTAGCATGATCTATCACGTGAATTCTTCATTCTCCTTGAAAATTTGGATGTGAAGCACGGCGAATGTGAGACTGTAGCCATGTGTAGTTTGGGCATCAGTTCCATTAGGTGTTGGCCACTCCTCGGCTGCAACATTAGGAGGTGCGCTAGGGATACATGATACAGATACAACCTCTATCAACTTCTTGTAGTTGTCCAGAAATCACACATCATTTGGAACGTACAATGAAACCATGTCATTTTGTTTACAACTATTATATAGTTGTTTGTTTCGCGATGCTGGTTTTGTTGCTGAAGTTTCATGTTTTGCACCTGCTCGGATCTATCGGTTTATCGGTTTACCTCTTGCTTCGTCAGAACCACTTCGTGGCCGAGCCAACGGCAAACTTATTCTTGGACCACGCGTCAGCTTCGCCAGCCAAAGTCGCTGTTCGCAGGCTGGTGCGGCAACCTTTGGACCATAGCATGTAGCACAGAATGTCTGCATGCAATATATCAATATATATTATATATACTATATACGTATATATATATATCGTATATTATATATAATTGACTATATATATATAACTAATTACATGATGTCATATAAGTCTATTCAAGATATAGCATGATATACTGTAGCATTTAGCGGAAATCATCATGATTTGGCATGCCCGTGAGGTGCCCACCTACAGCATGTTAGACTGTAACAATCCACTGACAAAACCTTGCCCTTTTACTGTGAGTGCAGGAGCAGGAAGGAGATGGTCAGGAGTCTCCCAGTTAGGCTCTCAAATCCAGATGCATTGCATCCATTGAGCAAGAAAGAAAAAGTCCCGGAGGAGCCTTTGATAATTGGTGGATTTTATCAAGAGCCTGTTAGGGCTCTTGCATGCTTCAGACTTTGTGAATCTTTGTGATAACGATGAAAGCATCCAAAGATATCCAAAGCATACGTTGGGCCTGTCCAATTCAAGCCTGCTGGTGCCAACCTGAAACAAGGCTCGCCCTTCTTGAGACCATCTGTCCTGGCCGCAGAAGAGGCATCCCGCTTTGCTTGCGCCTCAGATCAACCGCAGAAACTTCAATCTCTCGCGCATTCCTTACACACGTTTTCCAGTGATCCCCACCCTGACCCTGGCACACCATTCTGACATAGTTTCTAACGTACAATCTGGAAGTATATGTGGCTTTCTATCTGGCATTCTATTTGGCATCTATTCTGACATACTTTCTGGCATTCTATTTGGCACCTATTCTGACATACTTTCTGGCATTCGATCTGGCATCTACTTTGACATACTTTCTGGCATCTATTCAGGCATTCTATTCTGGCATCTACGCTGGCATTCTAAAATTTGGCATCTATTCTGACATACTTTCTGGCATTCTATCTGGCATCTATTCTGACATACTTTCTGGCATTCTATCTGGCATCTATTTTGACATTCTTTCTGGCATCTATTCTGGCATTCTATCTGGCACCTATTCTGACATACTTTCTGGCATCTTTTCAGGCATTCTATCTGGCATCTACGCTGGCATTCTATCTGGCATCTACTCTGACATACTTTCTGGCATTCTATCTGGCATCTACTCTGACATACTTTCTGGCACTCTATCTGGCATCTATTTTGACATCCTTTCTGGCATCTATTCTAGCATTCTACCTGGCACCTATTCTGACATTCTTTCTGGCATCTATTTTGGCATTCTATCTGGCACCTATTCTGACATACTTTCTGGCATCTATTCAGGCATTCTATTCTGGCATCTACGCTGGCATTCTATCTGGCATCTATTCTGACGTACTCTCTGGCTTTCTATCTGGCATCTATTCTGACATACTTTCTGGCATTCTATCTGGCATCTATATTGACATTCTTTCTGGCATTCTATCTGGCATCTATTCTGACATTCTTTCTGGCATTCTATTTGGCATCTATTCTGACATACTTTCTTGCACCTATTCTGACATTCTATCGGCACCTATTCTGGCATTCTATTCTGGCATCTACGCTGGCATTCTATCTGGCACCTATTCTGACATACTTTCTGGCATTCTATTCTGGCATTCTATCTGGCTTCTATTCTATTCTGACAGACTCTCTGGCTTTCTATCTGGCATCTACTCTGACATTCTATCTGGCATTCTATCTGGCATCTATTTTGACATTCTTTCTGGCATTCTATTCTGGCATCTACGCTGGCATTCTATCTGGCATCTATTCTGACGTACTCTCTGGCTTTCTATCGGGCATTCTATCTGGCATCTTCTCAGGCATTCATTGATGACATTCTGCCTGGCATCTATTCTGGCATTCTATCTGTCATCTTTTCAGGCATTCTATCTGGCATCTATTCTGGCATTCTTTCTGACACATATATCTTGCGATCTGTCTGGCATTCCTCTGGCATGAGTTCGGGCCCAGGCCCGCTCCACAGCCCCCGGAGCTCGCGATATGGCGGTCGGGTCCAAGCCCACTCCACAGCCTCCTGAGCTTGAGATATTATCCGATATGGTGTTCGGGTCCAGGCACATTCCACAGCGTCAGCGAGGAGGAGGAGGAGGAGGAGGAGGAGACGAAGGAGGAAGGAAGGAGAAGGAAGAAAGGGCGGAAGGAAAGAGGGAAGGAAGGAAGGAGATGCACCTTTGTTAAAATCTAGAGACCCTCGCATAGAGACCCTCGCATAGAGACCCTCGCATGGCAGGTGGTGAAAAACAGGAGCAAAGTCACACAATCTCAGACACCTATTGCTGACAGCAAATTGCACCCAGCAGATCCCAGTACCAGTAATGGCTTTGGCGATTTCTGTTTTGTTTGTTAGCCGTTAGCCTTGGCACTTCCATACTAGTAGCTAGGTTCAGAACTGCAGCCTCCAAGAACAAACAGCCATGTACATGAGTAGTCGTTTTGTATCAGCTGCGATGGAGACAAGGCCTTGAAAATGCTTGGCATATGATGCAATGATATCAAACGATCAATGATAATGCATTATTCAAGCATATTCAAGCAATTTGAAGTTCAGCCTTCCTCAGAACATTCAGAACAGCAAATTGCCAGGAAATCCGCTGAGATATGTGTTGGTGTAGGGAGCATTTTGCAGTGGGCGAAGAATGCGGAAAAACACTTGAGAATTGAAATGAAACGATGTCCCAGAGGAAGTGGTCTAAGGCTTCCATGAAGACTTTGCAGGTCGGGTTTGGACTCAGCTTACACGATTATCGGGAGATTTTAGGTGTGCTGGCTGGCTGGGCTGATGTGTGGATTTTTGGGCTGATGCCTGAAAAGTATACACGATTTCGGTGTTGAGTGGAGGCTTCATCAGATGCTTCACTCTGCAAGGAAGAGGCAAAAGAAGAGGCCGCACCTTTGAAGTCTTGCCATTTATCACCCAACTCTGTGTGCATCAAGGTTGTTGAAGCAGGCCAAGTTGCATTTGCAAAGTTGCTGGCTGCTCGTGTTCTCAATTTGCAGGAGAGCTGTGCCAAAGTCGAACCTCAGAGGAGCAGACCTCCGACAAGATACACAGCGACCAAGCTGCATAAGCTGCAGCGAGACATAGCAAGACCACTCGCTGATTGCACATGATTCTGCGGGATCTTGCCAGTACTGGCCTCCTGGAAGCGTTTGACACGTGGCTGAGAAGAGAAGTCATTGCGAAGCATGGTTGGACCTTGCATTGCACGGCCCAGACTGCAATCGTTGGGATTTGGTGATCCTATAGTCACAGTCGGATTTGCAGAGGTTCACTCTGTGTCGCAGCTCGTCGGCGGGTCGGGCAGCCTACAGTGCTGCAGGGCTGGTATAGAGCTCCTTCCTAAGTCACTGTGCACGCCCTTTTTCTTTGAACCGGCATAGAGCAATATCATGTGTAATTTATCATGTGTATTACATCAATTATATAATTATATACATATTCATATAATATTCATATTGATTGCGGGTTATTGCTCGCCAAGATTCCTTGTATTTGGCCAGCGGAAATAGTATCGTTTGATATTTGGAAGTTAAAGATGTCATGCTGGCTCATCTATTGCTGCATTTTTGTTTTCTTCCCCAAATTGCACAATTCCTAACTGGCCACTTGGGAAGTAAACTTCATGGAGATTCACTGGGAGAGAGGGAGAGAGAGAGAGAGAGAATAGGCAGTGCTGCAACGAACTGTCATCAGCACAAGTAGATCAAAATAGTATCAAATAGGTCAGGACGGTCAGACAGCATCCCTTCTCCTACAGATCAAAGTTAGATTGTCAACAAGTGGATGTGAAAAGTGAAAGAAATGTTTGGGCCACGATATGCCACGATTCATCATGCAGCCTTCGAACTGCTGTGCCAGAATTCCTGGTGCTGCTGTTGCCGGTGGCGCAGTAGTGTGACACTCTCATGTTTGAGAGTTTAGCCACTTAGCCATAGTGCAAAAAGTGACTAAGTTTGTCAAATTTGTGCGGATGTTCGGTGATTTGTTTTTATATATAGTCGCTGTCAAATTGTTTACTGCTGTTTTTATATATCAAATACATACATATGTATATATGTATATTTTTCCCCACATCTTTGTGTGGGGTCCTTGTTTTTGCTTGTGCACTCCCGTCCGCTCCTCCTGCCTCCTCCTGCCTCCCGCCGCCGCAGCCGTCTCTCACACGCAACTTACTCAACTCTCTCACACACACACAACTTACTCACACACAACTCTCTCACACACACAACTTACTCACATACAACTCTCTGACACACACACACACAACTCTCTCACACACACAACTTACTCGCACGCAACTTACTCAACTTACTCACACACAACTCTCTCACACACACAGCTTACCCACACACAACTTACTCAACTTACTCACACACAACTCTCTCTCTCACACACGCACAACTTACTCACACGCACACACTCACACACAACTCTCTCACACACACAGCTTACTCCCACACAACTTACTCAACTTACTCACACACACACAACTTACTCACACACAATTCTCTCTCACACACACACAACTTACTGACACACAACTTACGGACACACAACTTACTGACACACAACTTACCCAACTTACTCACACACAACTCTCTCACACACACAACTCTCTCTCACACACACAACTTCCTACACCACTCTTTCACCCACAGCACTTTCACACACGACTCTTTCACACACCACTTTTACACACCACACCTTTACACACACATCTTTCACCAACAGCACTTTTGCACGGAACTCTTTCACACACCTCACTTCGACGCGCATTTCTTGCACACACCGATCCTCCAACATCTCTTTTCTCTTTCCTGCCTTTCCCATCCCATGTTCACCTTTCTTTGGCTACATATTGGAAGAAGTGGACATGTGGGGTTACCCGCCCCTTTAGCTAAGAATTAGTAGTAGTTATTTTCAACAAAACATCATTTGTTCTTTCCGTGTTCTTTCCATGTTCTTTTACTCGAGAAGACCTGTGCCAGGCCGACAGCTGCATCACTCTCCCACAGGAGTGCAGGCAGGGGCAGGAACAGAATTGGAACATCATATTAGTATACCATCCTATACATGTTTTACCTTTATCATGTGTTATCACAATAACACAGGAAAATTGGAAAGTGTAGAAATTAAAAGGAGTTGCTGTGAAGAACCTCTCACTCCTATTTCTCGATATTTCTTGTCATTTTTCCCCTCCCACTCATTCCCATTGCTTCTTTTTTTATCCCATGTGTTTCCGCATCGTTTCCCTATCCTGTACTCAGGATTCCTAGAGCAGACCCGCAATTTCAGGCGGGCACACTATAATGCAGTCGCAGAATGGATCAGAATGGTAGAATGAAATTGCAAAGTTGATTGGCTTCGAGAAAACCACCTGTGTGTCCGGTCCATTCCTACTTGACTCCAGAACTGGCTGGATTTTTTTCTTACAGCATGCGGTAAGTGACTCAATGGAACTATCTCAAATTTAAAATTCATACAGTTATACCAGTAGTACCGCACAAGACGGTGGCGGAAGTTTCAGAAATAGGAAGCCTATAGGAGAGGTTGGTTGTTGTGAATCACGGATGGCAGCGCGAATCCACAGATGGACCGAAAGGTGCTTGAATCTCTTTTTTTTCTCTCTTTCTCTTTCTTTCCCTGACTATCTGCCTACCTACCTATCTTTGATTATCTTTGTATCTATCTATCTGTCTATCTATCGATCTATCTATCTCTCTCTCTCTTTCATCTAATTACCTATCTATCTATCAACCTATCTGTCTTTCTATCTATCTATCTACCTATCTATCTATCCATCTATCTATCTATCTACCTATCTATCTATCTATCTATCTTTCCCTCTCTCATCTAATTACCTATCTATCTATCTATCAATCTATCTATCTACGTAGCTACCTCTATCCATCTATCTATCCATCCGTCCATTTATTTCTTTATCTTCGTACCCACCATCTACCTATCTACCTATCCACCCATCAACTTATCCGTCCATCCATCCATCCATCCATCTATCTGACCATTTTACCTATCTATTTGTCCCAAAGCTCTTTTTTCCTGGCAGATCGCAACGTGACCAGTGTGGAGGATTACCATTAGAAAAGACAAGCACGAAAGCTTGCAAGACCGGAGTCATCATCGAAGCAAGGGGCCAAGAAAATGGACACAGCGCTGTTTGTTTCGTGCCGTCAGAAAAGACTGACACGCAGGCTACAAGACCAAACGACATCGGTACGGCAACGTGACACTGCGCCTTTGTGCTGTCACCAAAAACACACACGGAAGGCTGCAAAGAAAATGGAGGGACAGGAAACGGCCTGTCAGAAAGCATTCTGTCAAAGTGTTGCGGATCACTGCATGTGTCCCCCACCTGCAAACAGGTTGTGCGCCCTCCACTGAAAAGACACGGTGGCTTGGTATAGCTTCCACTGAAACACAGCATACGGCCATGAAACAAACATTCATTTTAAAATGTGCACCAAGGTCTTGCAATTAATGTCATATTTTCCATCACCAAGGTCATGAAATGACATATTTTCCATCACAAAAAGTAGTCAACGCAACCCAGTTCTTACCACAACACCATCTTCACGTAATGGCTGTAATGGCGCAACTAAGTACGAACATTCTATTCATGTACCAAACTGAAAAATGGCTTCAATCTTTTGGTCAGCCCCAACAATCCCTTCGTTACAAGCTACCCTTCAACAATCAAATAAAACATCGCCCCTGTCGTATAGCACCCCAAAAAAAAACAATCGAACAGATGTGCGTTGTATACCCCAGATCAAATCGAACACTTTCGGTTGGGATTCCCTTATGTGTGAAATTCTTCCTCTGAAATCATTTTCTATGGCTATACTGTCACTCAGTTAGAAGGAAATAAATCTAGGGGACATCACTATGCTCGATTAAGTGCATGATGCATGTGCTCAATCACCACTGTTGTTATCTGTTGTTGTTGTTGTTGTTGCTGCTGCTGTTGTAGTTGTAGTTGCTTGTCTACCGATCTGCCGTATCTAGCTACCTTATCTATCTATCTATCTACCTATCTATCTATCTGTCTATCTATCTGGCTGTCTATCTACCTATCTATCCATCCATCTATCTATCTATCGAATTCTATCGATCGATCTATCTATCTATCTATCTATCTATCTATCTATATATCTCTCTCTCTCTCTTTCTCTCTGTCTGTCGGTCTGTCTATCTATCTGTCTTTCTGCAAGCTTGAAAACGAAGCTATTCTGCGAGACTTCCTCAGTTTTTGAACTTGACAACATCAAAAACGCAGCAATTCAGCGAGACTTCCTCAATTTTTGCCCTTGTGACAACGTCAAAAACGAAGCAATTCTGCGAGACTTCCTCATTTTTTAAGTTGACAACATCAAAAACGAAGCAATTCTGCGAGACGTCCTTCAAAAATGGAAAGTTGAGTGCGGAGCTGACGGCCTCGTGCCAATGTGTTTTGTGATTTTTTGGCTCCACCTGTCTAAACTACTGCGCCTGCCACGAAACAGTGATACCGGGTCATACGAAGTGCTGCACCTGTCACGCAAAATCATCTTAGCAAACCTACAGATTTGATGCTCCAAATCGCAACCCCTCTCAAGAAATCAGCGCCCTAACTTCTAACATCTCTAATGAACATGTCTCTTGTACATCTTGTACTGCGCCTGCCACGGAAAATGCATGTTTGCAGATCCTCTTCAAATGTCCCACGCCTGCCATCGTTTTTGGAAATGCCGCAAAACCCTCACGTTTTGCTCACTTTTGACAAGGTGCACAATCCCGTGCGCCTGCCACGCGCAACGACATCTGAACGTCCAAAAGTGGTCCGAGCATGTGGTGTTTTTCACATTTTGACTTCGAAATGTGCTTCGCGCCACAACGGCGTGCACTTTTTCGACATCTCAACTTCCAGAAGTGGTCCGAACATGTGGTGCTTTTAACATGTTTACTTCGAAATGTGCTTTGCGCCACAACGGCGTGCGCTTTTTCGACATCTCAACTTCCAAAAGTGGCCCAGACCTGGTGTGTTTCGTTACTCGTACATTTTGACTTTGAAATGCGCTTCGTTCGCGCCACAACGGCGTGCAATTTTTCATCTCTCATCTGGCCAGCTGGCTCCGCACCCGCCGCTTTCGCGAGCCTACTTTTCGAGCCTCCGGGGCCACAAACCATTGGAAAGACACACTGCTTCGCGACTTTACTACCTTTTCGCGCACCTGGATCTTCTTTCTTCTGACTCTTTCTCTTCTCTTCTCTTCTCTTCTCTTCTCTTCTCTTCGCTTCGCTTCGCTTCGCTTCTCTTCTCTTCTCTTCTCTTCGCTTCGCTTCGCTTCGCTTCTCTTCTCTTCTCTTCTCTTCTCTTCTCTTCTCTGACTCTTCCCACCTCTGCTTTGCATCTGCCCATATTGTCGGAAGTTTGACTTCTAAACTTCCTTCGATCATGTGTGTGGTTGGGGGGCGCATACGTTGGTGGAAAGAAAGCGCCTTCAAATGTGTTTTGAGGCAAACTTTACCTGGCACGATGGGCTCCCACGCCCAGAGAAGCACCTCTGCGAAACATGAATGCTTCGGTATGCTTTGGTATGCATTTCTGGACAGTTTGCGCTCGAGTTGGTTTAATGGTGCAGATGTGTCGCACAAGTTTGCTGACTCAGGGTAGCCAATGAACAGACAATCAGCTTAGAATTCAACACAGTCACTTCATTGAAGTTTCAGGTTTACCTGGTTCGGGCACAAACAGATCTCCACAAAGTTATGACCGAAATCTACAAGAGCGAGAGCACAAGCCTCAACGTTCGCTTGCTGAATCCGTTTTGGGGCAGTTTTGCACCACAGTTCCTGAGGCTCAGCAGTGGACAGTCGGCACTTCCAGTGTGGCACTGACATTGGCGCATGGAATTGCAATCAATGGCTGCATTTTTTTCCATTCATTCAGATCGTCCATCATGAAAGCGGGCACAAAATCCTGAGGTAATTCCTCCCTTGCCTATGCGGTCTTGGCCTGAACATCCAGCGTGTCAATTCAGTAGTATGAAGTTGGTCACACTGCTATTATTTGGTTCCATCATCAAAAGTGTCAGAATGTAGACTAATTAGATTGGCAAAATCTATGGAGCAAGGTGTGACTTAATCTACAATAATACATATATATATATATATATGTATATGTATATACACGATATGTATACGATGTGTATACGATATGTATACGATATGTATACGATATGTATACGATATGTATACGATATGTATACGATGTGTAAACGATGTGTATATATATATAATTATATATATATATATTAACATTATTTATTTATTAAATAAATGTATATATATATATATCACAGACACATATATTATGTATACATTCGAAATTGTACATGTTTGATCATATTTGTGCCATGATTTGTGTATCTGAAGATTTGCAGGCCTGAGCATCAGCCATCTCCAGCTGCAACATCCAGGCCAGACCACACATTTTCTCATGGACATTCATGGATGAATCGCACGGTCCACAAAGTCTTCAAAGGTCTTCAAACACGTGATAGCTGCTAGTTGTCTGCCCATAGGATCCCATAGGTGGATTCGAAACTACCCTTACTCTTGCATCCTTTTGACTAGAAACTGGGAATCATGCAAGATCTACTGCAACGGCAGAGAACCACTTTTGAGAATCACCGGTTGGTTTGCTGGTGAAAACATGCGCCAAGAATGCAGTGTGGCGGGAATGAATTGGGGAATGTTGATTCCTGTCTCTTGGGTTTCTTTATGTTTCTTGTTTGTCCATGGTTTCTAGGCCAAGAAACGGAAATCGTGACAAGAGTGGTGTGAGCTTACAGTGCTTTGGCCCTTGCAGGCAGCCTCCAGGAACAGGAGGCAAATCATAGCAGGTTGAAGAAATTGGTGTGTTGATTCGACTGGCTGGACACAATTGGACACGATTGGTCTAATTACTTAAGGACTAAGAACTCTATTGGATCGATTGGACTATTCAGGCCTGAGGTTCCACCTGTTTTTGGTCGTCATTGCAACAGAAGAACACAGGATGGTTCACGATATCCGATAGCAGATAGCAGTACTGAATGCAAAAGTGTTGTATTTTTGCCGCTGGTTTGGTTGGTTTTCAGGGAAAATTGGGGATGTCGAGCGGAAGCCAGATGCTTCCTATGCCGTTTGCTCAGTCGCCTCTGTGATTTTTGCTAGCTGCTAGCCCCATGTGAATTCAACTGCATTTTCATAAATACCATAAATGTTCATGCTGCACTTGATTGCTTTGGATATCTTTCGATAGGATGAACCACAGGTCGCTACCATCAAGCTCGTGCAGGAATTGAACAATCGAAAAGTTCCAACTGCAACATCCCAAACAGAGCTTGCACGGAAGGAGGCGCGTAAGCGGATTTACGTTCAGCGTGACGTTCAGTGTCGTACACTGCACTAGTCGTTGTGCAACAGCTGGGGCCGGTTTGATCCCGCTTACTGTGCCAGCGGTAGGCACACCAACCAGCCACGAGCAGGGCAACATGTGCAGCGCCTAGGTCTGGCATTTGGATCTGAAGATCCTTCGGCCACCGGCCTCTCAATTTCACTTTGAAAAGTGCAAAGCACGGAAGTGCCAAGTCGATCCACGTCGTTGTTCCTGTGTTCTTTGCTCCCTGAGGCCGTGAGAAACCAATGACGCGGGACATCAACGAAACTCCAAGGCAGATTCCAATGCGGCAGCGTGCTGACTTGGCCCGCACTGATGCAATGACATAATTAGTCTGGAAACATCATTTGGAAACTACTGAAGACATCCGAACAAGCGTCCTTTCTGAACATGTTGCTTGGCGGCTTCTGCCAGGCAGAAGCAAAGAGGTCCCGAGCCCTGTTTATGACAACCAGATAGGTGGTTGCAGCGCGTGGTAGTAATAGTATATGTTGTGGATGGTTGTGGAAGTAGCATGTGGTAGGGTGATTCATCACTTGCAACTGCTCGCAATGGGATTGACGAACAGTGAAATGGACGTGAACAGCCATGAACAGCCCATTGCCTGGGAATGATTGAGGGGAGTGGAAAGTGAAAGTCAGAGAATGTGCCACTTTCAAGTTGACCAGGATGCTCCGCCTGAGCGCTGCTCTTTGGTGGGTTCTCCTCTTTTATCCTCTTCTACTGTAATTGCTGCCCTGCTGCCCTCCGGACCTCCAAACTGCTAGTTCATTGGCAATGTAGAAGTTAAAGGATGTTGAACTCATGGCGGGCGAATTCAATCTTGTTCATCGTAGTTTATTCATCTCGCATGGCAGGTGATGAAGAACAAAGCACAAAGGCATGCCTGTAACGCTTCTGGAAGCTTGCAATAAGAGCCGACACTTTTGTGCGGAAGTGTGATCCCCCAACAGCAACCTTGGAATATGTAAGCAGTGCATTGGCATGCATTGGCATGCATTGGCACAGTTCATTGAATTTGTGCAACACCCACAAATACATACAAATACACAATCAGCAAAGCACACGCATGAGCATCATGAGCCTGGAAGACGGGCGTAAGGAGTAGTGAGGGAGGCAGAGATTGACCTTGGCCTTCCATGAGTGGGAAGGTTCGCGCAAATCAAGATAATCAAATGGACTCTTTGGTTTTCACGCGCGTCAATTGTGGCGCCGTTTTGTACCAGCGTGCATCAGAAAACCTCATGGAGGTTGCTGTATACGCGGCATTGGATTGTCATACTCATACGACACATACAGCCTTGCTCCATAAATAAATGTTTTTCTATACGCGATGTTAAAAGGTATAGGCATAGGTGATTAGTGTCAACCCTGGATCAGTAAACCCCTAGGATCACCTAGGCTGTTTGATTGGGGGGATACCATTTAAGTATCAGATTACGACTATTTGGGGAGCACCCCCTGATTAATAAACATGGTTTATTAATCCGGGTTGACATTATAGAATATGATAGATTATTGGTGTGTGATTGCAAGATATTGCAAGTATATATACATATATAATCATATGTGAGTGACGGCTTATTAATTGGTGAAGTGAAGAGTAGTCCTGGGACGTACCCCCGTTTGTTGAACACGCCATATTATATTTTAGGCTGCAACGCACCAAGAACGAGGTAGGCATCGCAAGTATATATTATATAAGCTGGCTAAAGAATAAACAATTCTGGCCCACAAAAACGTTAAGGCAATGGAAAACAGCGTAAGAACACCCATCTTTCCGCGGCTCATATTTGTTCCTAGACCTTGGTTGAAAACAAGGTGGACGTACATGTGCATGTGCATGTGTGTGTGTGCGGGGCGCAACGTGGCCAATTGCTTATCTCAGATATTCATAGATACGTTTTTCAAGCCGTGTTGAACATGCTGAGCTGCAGGCGTCTTTGTAACGTTGCGAACTTAAGTCCTTGGACGGAGCAACTGGAAGACACTGCCTCGACCTATGGCAGAAGATACTGCACAAGACCCTTTGGACACACGAACACACTGGTCATCAGAAGCTGGCACTGACGCGACATTGTTTCATGGAATGTGTGCTACATAATTGTTGCTACAGGGCATTCATTTACAAAATACCAAGGCTGAGATTACATGGTTTAGTTTGGCCGATGTCACTGACTTACAACTTGCAGTAGACTCACTCCGTCAAAACGACGGCAGATAATGCTTTGTATGTGAATCTCAAGGGCTCCCACTGTTCGTGGGTACCCCCCGCTTTACAGTCAATGAAGCAGAAAAGTGCCTCACCAGCAGCTTTGCGCGCTCCATCAATGCAACCTTTTCGCTCTAGATCAATAGGCATCAATAGATTCTGAAATTCTTCAATGACTTAGTGGATCTATCTCTTGGGTTGGCAGGGTTCTGTGGTGTTGCACATGTTTTCATATGTTTTCTATTGTTCATTATATATTATATATATATGGCTGTGTTTTTTTTAAACGGGTGCAGTTTTTAGTGAAGGCAGGAAGTTCGATTTGTGCGAATCATACCCCCGAATCATACCCCGAATCATACCCCCGAATCATACCCCAAAAAATCATTTTTGTGAATGTTTCTTTCGGGATCGTTTGGGATTGCATTGGCCTCACCTGTTATAATGAACCTGACAAGCTAATTGACCAGTGTTGGCCAGACCCGATGATCCCTGGCTACCTTCACATACCTTCACGGAGTGGCGAATCCTCTCCACGCGCACAGAGTCTCATCATTATCCCTAAGCTGGCTGGCTCTGGGTGGCTGGCTGGCTGGCTATAGGTGGCTGGCTCAGTTGCTGCTGCTGGTATAGGGCTGGCTAGTTGCAGCTGGCTGGCTGCGTGCCTGGCTGCTTGCTGTGTTGCTGATGAGGCTGATGAGCGGGATGACTCTGTGTGCGGCTGGCTGGCTGGCTGGCTGGCTGGCTGGCAACCAAACCAAAAATCCGTCGAAGAGGAACATGAGCCTAAGCGTAGCTGAACTAAAGGTACATGAGAAGAACATCCAGAAGAGACGCCGGCAGGCCGGCGGATATAAATCATAGATGTGCATTTAAATCTTCACATTCTTCATATTCAGGTCCTGTCCAAGGTCGTCTGGCAGGTCGAGCCATTGCAGCCATTGAGTAGCAATCGTAGTAGGTTCACGGTGGGAAAAAGAGACTCAAGCAACAAAGCTTCCTGAATTCAAAAAAAGATGGCTTTCCGAATCATACCCCGAATCATGCCCGAATCATACCCGAATCACACCTCAAACTTCCCAATTCTGAACCTTGGTATCTTTGCAAGATCAGAACTTGTGTTTTGTGAGCTCTTTTCTTTGTAACCATTCGCCACGGGCTAGACTACGCCTCCTGCTGCTTCTGAGAAAAATCCGACAACAGCACCCTGCAGCTCCTGCAATGGCACCAACATGCCAACTCCAAAGCGCACACACACCACTTTAACTGCAGCACCTTGAAGCAGCACCCTGCAGCGGCACCACCAGCCAGCTCCCGAGCGGACACGCCACTCTAACAGCTGCACCCTGCAGCGTGCAGCAGCGCCCTTCACTTAGCACCCTTGCAGCACGAGTTGGGTACAGTACGTGCCCTCCTTGCAGCACCCTGAAGCATCACCCCTTGCAGCAGCACCAGCAAGCTAGCTCGACAGCACCCTCAAGCAGCACCTTCCACCGGCATCCGCTCACCAGCATGCCCGCTCCAAAGCAGGTTACAGCACACACCACTCTGACAGCAGCACCTTCAAACATCACCCTCAGGCAGCACCTGCAGCAGCACCCTGAGCGCCACCAGCATCGCTCCAAACTGTACACACCACTCTGACAGCAAGCAACACCCTGCACCAGCACCTTGCAGCGGCACTCCAACGGCACCACGATGCCCGCCCCAAAGCGCGCACACCACTCTGACAGCAGCACGCACAGCGTCACCAGCATGCCAGCTCCAGAGCGCTCCACGTATGGTATAATTACCAACAGTTGAAACATTTTCGGGGTAAGTGTGGGTAAATAATTATACGCGGAGGATGCAGGGAAACACTAAATCAAGGTCCGCGAGTCATACCCACGAATCATACCCACGAATCATACCCCGAATCATACCCACGAATCATACCCCCTAGTCAAACTTCCCGGGCCGCACTCCTCATTTTGAGACATACCCATATATATATTATTTTGTTTTTTTTTCAGTCTTCTAAGTTCAGTTTTGACTCCTCAAGATGACCAGGTCACCTCAGAATGTCACTATACCATACTATACCCAATGCCTGGGCACCGGCCACTTTGAGTTGGATGTTGCTTTGTATTTGGCTCCAGATCGTCATCGTTGTGAAACTTGCTTAATTACATGTTTTTAATTACAGTGTCCAAACAGGTATGTGCCATTATGTGCCAATATCATTTTTCTGACATTTTAAAGGAGAGATTCGATAAGGTAGGATCACTACATATTACTACATGATACTATATCGCTATTTGGATGGCAAGAGTATGCAAGAGTTGACAGTCATCTTTGCAGACTCAGCTTTGCCAACTTATGGACTTCGCAGCTGAATCACAGGCCCCTGGTGCTCCTTGATTGGTTGATTTTGGCCTTGGTCGAGCATACGTAGTATTTTTTTAGTGACGTTGGGTTAATATCAATAGGGTTAAAATATTAAAGCGTTTCAAAACTTTTATGATTACATGAAGTGCTGTTGGACGTTTATGAGCATGATCCACTGTCCTAGGAAGTCTTCTGTTCAGCCTGTCAAATTATTGTATATACCCAAGAAAGATCACTAAACACTGCCAGATGTGTGTGTGTGTGTTGCCCCAAGTATTGTTTGCAGATGTTTGCTGACCACCTCACCGGCTCTTCGAGTAGATTTTTCAGTGCGAAGTTGTGACTTATCAGATGCTTCCGTGTTTGAAGGTAAGACAGCAACATCCCCCACGGTCACATGTTTCACACTTCATGTATACAGAATTCGGTTACTTATTCCGATGTGTTTGTTTCACAAAGCATATTCCCAATGTACCCACCCCAATATTTTGTCCTGTCGATCGCACATCATTCTGTGCCAGCGCGTGCACGAAGACCGTGCGCTGAGCTCCCAGTAACTGTGAGAAGCATTCCTGAGCACAGACTTTGTGAATCTGTTGGTGCATGTCAGCGCAGAAATTTGGACAAATGGACGGAGCAATTATACTGAATTGTGTTAGCTTTGACAATGACAATATATAATAATTTAATGTTTGATTTGCCTACTAGGCCTTCTGCACATACTGGACAGATTTGGACCACAGCGGACTATTTGTTGAAGGTGTGTTTGTTTTCTGATGCTATGTCTTCAGTAAAGACTCTTTACATATGAGTTTGCAGGCCGTGATATATCTTGAGTATTCAGACAGCCTTCATGTGCGTGAATCATAGGTCCAATGTTGGCTGCACAAGTACCTGCACCACCCTTTCCTGCAGCTCCACCCGCTGCACCATTGGCACCGGCGCCCTTGGGACCTGCCCCACTGCCGGTACATGCACCTGTGCAGGACGACAGCACAGCGCAGCATCAGTTGCTATTCTGTTGCCATGAACAGACTGGGCGCGATTCGGTACAAGATGGTGTGAATGTGCAGTAAAGGTCATTAAAGCACAAAGAACAGCAAAAGTATGTAAAAGTCAATGAAAGCCGCCATTCCGTTGGAGCCAAGTTGGCCCCTCAGCAGAGGCTTGGTAACATGTGGTTGATCCATGTGCGGCCTTTGGGTTTGAATGTCAGAATGTCTCATGAAACTCATCTGGAAACATGAAAGAAATAGCTTTGGCAACAGCTGAGGGCACTTATCCTTGCTGCATCTTGCTGCCACAATTATGCAGCACTGTGATTACACATTTCGCATCTTCCTGCAGTGATATAGAAGTAGAAAGGAGGCTATAATGAAATACCAGATGCACGCGAGCACTAGATTCTCAAGATCTCTCGATAACGCCGTTAGTGATGCAACAACGCTGGGCAACTGGAGATTTGTTTGATTGCCATGCCATCATTGGGCGGATTCTCTTTGCCCTCATCTGCTGATGATCCTGCAATCAGAGCGACTGCCCTGTACATGAGTCTTGGAGAGAAATAGGATCTGAGATTCAAGACATCAACTTCGGATGAGAGGCAAGTACCATTCCTGTGCAAATACAAGAGAAAACCATGAAGAACTTACACAAAACCAGACTACACAGCATTGGCATTCAGTTGAGGAATGCCTACAAAGTCTTCACTTGTGTATGAGGATTATTGTGATCTATTGTGTTTATTGATATATACTTTACCGAATATGTTTAAAAATGCACAGCATTGCACAGCATTCAGTTGTGAGAGTGACAGCCTGTCAATGCCTGTCAACTCATGTTAACCAGACCGCACGCGCTCTCTGATGTTTTGCGTTTGTGATGCTCCTCTGGCAGTACGTGACCCCCCTTCTGGTATAGTTAAGGATCTGCAGTGTTGGCATGGTTGTCGCCAACACGGACCTCGGTCAGGGTTGTCAAACCAGAGCACCACCGAACAAATGTTAGGCTGGGCCGCTGGGCCTCGCGGATTTCAGATCTGTTTTTGACGGCGATTTGCAGCGCTCCGGGCTCCTTTGTAGATCAGTCCCATGAGCTCTCGGTACGACGTCTTTTGATACCAATTGATCGTGGGCACAGGCGCCAGGAAGAATTTGGTGAGAAGATCGAAGAACTGGTTATGAGATGTTATGAGTGGTTGCACTGAAAGTTTGCAGTTAGCTTGCCAGAAGGCAGCCACGTGGACACGGGTCGGAACAATTCTCTTGGCGATGCAGCAATGCACCACCATTGCTGTGGCTAGTGCTGCTCGGCAAAGTTCAATGCAACCGTCTTTTAGCAATGATGTCGCAGCTCATTCTTGATTGACATTGATTGGCAACATGTGAATTTGCGTTTGAAAAGCATTGGAGAAGAGTTTCTTGCACCGCCGACCGGAGAATTATAAAACAGAGCACAGCAATTCCTGCGCCTTGTTGAATTCATTCAAAAGCAAGAATAAGCAAGATGAGTGACGAGTGTGATTCCAAATTGGAATGAGATGGGATGAGTGGATAAAGAATCAGTATCCACACAGCGCGCCCCAATCGATGCCGCTCCTGTTGCTGTCATCACCAGTTCAGTTTGTACATATATCTTATCATTTTGTCTCATGCATGTTGTAATGGGTTCCGGTCGGTTGCATGCCAAAACAATTGATGTGTTTACGAAATAAACTCCAGGTATGCAACCATACCATACAAAACTATACAGAACTTATTTGAATTAGATTGGACATGTTGATCAACAAGCTTGACCACTTCGCTTGGACAGGTTTTGCATCTCGTCAGGGCCAATTTAATTCGTGGCAGTTTCTTTGAAGTGGTTCGCTGGATTCCTATTGCTGTTCTATCTGGCTTGAATTTGTGGACGGGCATGCAGGCTCATCTCTGGGCAGATATTGGCAGAACTTGGGTTCCTCAAGTTGATTATGATTGTAGTTGATTTATATGTTGATTTTAGGTTCCACTGATTCCACTGCTCATCGCCGCAATTCGCAGCATATTAAAAGAAATTCCATGAAGAACGTGTAGCAATGTAGTCATGGGGAAACGACAGTGCTGGTTTCGAAGAAAGCCTTGTGCTGACTGTTTGATTCTCATTTATTGAATGATATTGAATGCTTTCTGGCATTTTCTGGCAAGCACCATGCTTGTACAAGGAGGAACGTGTCCCGACATGTGTCACAGGTCATTGCGAAATTTCATCAGTTGCTGGAATCACCCAAGGATGTATACAACACTTTCAACATTGACAGTTATTAGAAACGCAAGCCCCCTGATTTTGCTTGGAGCGGAGCGCTTGATCTTTGGCGTCCCCATATGTCCCCATCACAAAAGACGCCATCATCTCTTTGGCAATTATTTTGCTAGGCAGATGGGGAGCTCTGGGCCCTGCTGAGGGCGTTTGCTCCTGAACCTACCTGAAAATTGCTGCATTGTCAGGTGTCGTGATCTACTGCTCCGATGACATCTCTTCCCAGGATGCCTGGAGATGCCTGGAGCTTGTTTGTTGCTTGATGTTGTTTATGTTTTGTTTTTGTTGTTTCTGGTGTGAGGCGCATAGTGCTGTTCCCAGTGACTCCCTCTTGAAAAAGCCACCTTGCCATTGGGGACTCTAAGAAAATGAACACCGGCAAATCTTTGCGACAGAGATCGGGAGGATACGGAGAAAGAAGGAAAGACCGGATAGACCTGCGCCTAGAGATGGATATCGGATAGAGCAGAAACACCAGGATTGAACAGAAGCATTGCACAGCATTGCTGATATTGTGTAGCTGTGCAGGAAGCTCTTTTCTTCGTGATTTTAGATGCCTTCATGGTTTGCTTGGATCGTCTCGCTCAACACTATATTTATTGCAGCAGGACATGTGTGTGTGTGAATGTTTGCCCATGTTTGCCCTCTGTATCAAATTGTGACATGCCTTGTGAAGGTGATAGCATGTGCATGCATGGACAGTTTGAGCGGCAACCATGTTCATCCATGTTCATCCATGTTCAGTATGTTCAGTGTTCTCTGTGTTTCGGCTGGTGACAGTACATGACTGTTCAATGCGACGTCAACATTTGTTCCACTCTTAGGGTGTCAAGCCAATGATTGACAGAACAGTCAAGCTGCTGAACATATGTTCCATATTGTTCCATGATAGACTTGCTTATATTGATACTTGCTTAGACCCTTAGCTTTCTGGTAGCAGAATCAAAAGGTTGGGTCATTGCATTGCAGGATTAGGATGCATCGTCAAAGGCGTTGGAGGTGATGCTTTTCTCTTGGCAAGACTTACGTAAAATTCCAGACGTAGAGGGCTTGAATCGACCTGTTCAGCCTTTGGAAGCCATGCCGGCAACACAGTCAAATTTGCAAATGTTGCAACATTTGACCGCTATCCAGAAGCAGCAGGAAACATCTTCACAGAGCCTAGAGCTACTTAAAGCTCAGCACCAGGAGTGGCAGAAATCAGTAGAGGCATTGTTGTCAGAAATTCGCCAAGGCATCAATTCAAAGTATGCAAACTCTCAAACTGCAGAACCCGTGCAGCGTGCTGGCGGCGATTGTGCTGGAGACCTGTTGTTTGCAGATTTGGAGTCGGTAAATTCAGACGCAAATTTCGTAGCTGAGGCGCCGATGAGTCACCTCCCAAAGGAATCGGAATCCGATGCACAAGTGCCAGAGCAGTCAGAGTCAACTGCGCGTGCTGAATTTGGTGAGCATGGTGAGCATGGTGAGGCGGCACAGCCGAAATCCAGCATACATTTTACAAGGCGAGCTGGCACTTTGGAAGAGCTCTTTCGTACCCGAAAGACCGTAGTTGAATCTGGCAACCAACCAGTTGGACTGAAGAAGCTGGTGGAAGAAGAGATGATCGTGTCGGAATCTTCAGGACCTGCAACAATGACGGAGAGATGTCGCCTCATGACCAAGAATGCCGTTGAATCTGGGTGGTTTGAGCAGCTTGTCATTGTGGAGATTCTGTGATAATGAAGGTGACAGACTTCCACAGGATCCATGGGACAAGTTCATGGTCCCCACTTTGAAGAACAGTACTGGTATCTACGGGGTGGAAGTCCCATGAAGTTCCCAACTCCGGCCGATTCAACCCCATGCAATGACCATAAAGGCCACTCATTGGGGCAGAACTTGCGACTTTTCCATATATATATGATATGTTTCATCAAAGCCTTCATTTGTGCAGCTGGTGCACGTGCTGACGCGCGCGTTGTTTTTTTTGGGGTGTGTGTGTGTGTGTGCTTGTGTGCTTGTGTGTGTGTGCCAGTGCGTGCGCGTGTGTAACATTGTGTAACATTTGTAGAGATGTATATAAATTTTCTTGCTTTGATTTTGTTGATAGAGAGAGATATATTATCGAAGGAAGTTTAGAAGTCAAACTTCCGACAATATGGACAGATGGAAAAGCAGAGGTGGGAAGAGTCAGAGAAGAGAAGAGAAGAGAAGAAGAAGGAAGATCAGAGAAGAGAAAGAGTCAGAAGAAAGAAGATGCAGATGGGCGAAAAGGTAGAAAAGTTGCGAAACACTGCGTTTTTTGAAGCGGCGGGTGCGGAGCCATTTGGGCAGATGAGAGATGAAAAATTGCACGCCAACCACAGAAAGCCAACAGACCACCCACTGGACAGACATATTCTTTTTGTAGCGGTTGCATGATTGACATGTAAAAACAAAGATGAAACCCAATCCTGTCCAATCGTCATTTTGTAGTGGTGGGGTGTCCCCTGTCCCCAGAATAGTGGCTCGACTCTTTCATCACACAGAGATGCTTTCAGAGATCTTTCAGTACATGCCATGTCGTGATGCCGTGTGAAAACAGAGAGTCACTCTAAGTAAATCACTTTCTTACCGGATGTCTTCCGGATGTATGCATGACATGACTTCACATGATGACACACACTCAATTTAACATCGTACAATATAACACGTCATGTTACAGACTGTCGTTTTCTTTGTCTTTGCAAATAATATGGTGACCACGGATTAGTTTTGCTTCATTTTCATCAGCGCTCAAATAAATCAACCTTGTCTTTTAATGTCTTTTATACATCTGTTTTGTCAAGATGTTTTCGCTAGAGAATTGAGCCACCGTTTGACATGTTGGGTAACGGGACCAACCAGATCAAATAAACGCATTTCCTCTCGTGTATCAGAAGATCGGCAGAACGTTGGATCAGCCAGGACCCCTATGACATCAGGGTCCGGATCAGTTTGCACAATTTGCACAAGACTAGTTTCTTATTTTTTGGGTCCTTTGGCAGAACGTTGGATCAGCCGGGAGCCCTATGACGCCAGAACGTAGCACCGGAGACCCAAGGACACTAGTTATTGACACCGATCGATCATATGAGTCGGTTCGGGCCTTTAGTCGAGATGTTCGTCACGTGGATCTAGCGTTGTAGAGCTGAACTTTCAACCCATGTAGAGAACCCAATGATATAGAAAGCCAGTCGACGTCAGGTGAGGTGATAAAAAGGTATTTTGCCTGCCCTGCGGGGCATTTGTGTGTGTGAACCCCGCGAGGAGTCATGCGGGTAAGAGAAATTAAAACTGGTCGAAATTCTGTCATCAACAAGCAGGGGGCCAGCGCATGACATCACCACACTGGCCAACGAAGCCACTGATTTCATGGGAAGCGGTTGGAGGCGTCTAACCGTGTACCTGCAAATGAATGTGAAATTTCAAGCTGTTGCAATCAGGCTGTTGCAAGTTTATAGGTGTCTGCAAGTGCATGTGACAACTCGTGATCATCAAGATGACTTCTTAGGAAACATCGAGGCAAAGACGATGCCAGCATAGCAGAGATTCAATTTATAGACTAGGGTAGTTTATTTACTCTATCAACAGTGTGTGTTTGTGTGTGTGTTTGTGTTTGCATGGTTGCGTTTGCATAGCGGAAATTTGTGCTGTCATGTGCTGTCCTTGGAATACTTTCCCGGCGGATAGAATGACCCTTCTTACCTCTCAGGTATGCTTCGGGTTTCATCATCTTGGTCAATTTGATCACAATCGGCATAGAAGCAGAAGAATCTCTTCAAAGAGGACTGGGGTTTCAAAGCTGTCAAAGGGAGTTCCAGCCTGCAAGCAGGGCATAGCAGGGCGTGTCAACCAAGAACCAATCAGCCCACCTGAGGACAGGAACTTGGTCGCGATTCCTGGGCTTATGCCATCGAGCGCATTTTCTTGATGATTTATTGCGTTGAGGACCGTGGTCTCTAACAATGTGAACATTTGTGAGCCGGTTCAGTTGTATATAGGTAAATAAATATATATATATATATATAGGTTTACGGTTTACTGTTGTTTTTTTTGATATTGGTTGATGCCGCTGATACCTTTGGGTTTCGAATGCATAGCGAAGGGTTCTTGTTTGTTTAAGTTTGTTCAACTTTGGGGGGTTGGGGGTCGAGGTGTGTTCGCTCGAGTAGCTTTGCCGCCCGCAACTGTCCACAACCATGTGCAACCGTCCGCAACCGTCCGCAACCATCATCGTTCACAGTCAAGATAGTCAAGGCCATATATGGCCGGACCGTTGGCAATTGCTGCAGAAGGTGTCATTGTTGAAGTTTCGAAAAGGCGTGTGACACGTTTTGTGTGGCAGGCGTGGCACATTGTGGCATTCTGGCGTGTTTGATGAAGGGTCGAAAGGTGTCGAAAGTATCGCCAATTGCAGTGGCAGTGTTGCGTGAAGTGGTTACGCAGTGCAGATGTCGTGGATTGTCGCGGATTGTCGTGGCAGGCGCGGTACACCGTGAAAGTGTCTGTCTTCGTGCCCTCTACACCCCACACTCCACACTCTGCACTCTACACTCTACGCTTTACACTCCACACTCTACACTCCACAGTGCGCATTTTGCACTCTACACTCTACACGCCACACTACGCACACTACCCTCTACACTAATTAGACTCGACTCCACACACATGTCCACACTCTACACTCTACACTCCACACACTACACTCCACACTCTACATTCCACATTCCACACTCCACACTCCACATGCTACACTCCACATGCTACACTCCACACCACTCCACACGCGACAGTCTGGGAACGGGAAGAATTCACAATGCTGCTGTTGTGATCACTTGTTTCGAAAGGGGTTACGTGATGTGTGTTCGGGTTCGCGGGTTGGAGCAGGTGTTTTGTTCATTGCTGCCGTTTCCAGCACACGTGCATACTCGATCATAATCAGAAGGGGGATAGTCACAAAGAAATTATGTAATTAAAATGCAGCATCAGCATCATTGAAGTTGCGGCGCTTTTGCAGGATCGAGCACCAAACATGTTTCTGTGCATGGGATGCATGGGTGATCTAGCACTTTGACATTGTTTGGCTATGTTAAGATACAAAACTAGAAAGCGGAATTTGCAGTACGTCCAGACCCTCATCTCCAATTTCACTACCAATTTGGACTTTATGGACTAACTTATGGACCTTTCTTGCCGGCTCTTATTTGCTCAATATCACTATGGTTTTCATAGGCATGAATAGGATTGCATAATTACTTGATATTACTTGAATAGGCAATGCACTGTGTTGCTTTATGTCGTTCTGTAAGTTTCTGTCAGTTCTTTTGTGTGTCTTCAATGATGACCTGTTATATGTTGTTGACACCTTAGACTAAGAGGCAGCATTGCGATTGGTGGCACATGGCCGTGCAGCTTTTCGGGATGGTTGGTTTTTGATGGATGCCGCTTGGCATTGGAAATGCCGGATGGTCTTGCAATTTGTTCACCGGTTTGTCAAGCGTTTCCAACTTCCATAGTTCTTGAAGAAGTGACCCATTCTATTTCGCATTCATAACCCACAATCGTGTCGGGATCAAAATTGTGCGACTCCAACACCCAAGCGCTAAGCTATGGGCCGTCAAAGCTGCGCTTTCATGAAACATCTGAAACGCTCAAACACTCTGAGATATTTGGTTTTCTCAATTCTCCCACAATCTTTGCGTGTAGCAGGTGGCCTTGGTGACCATCGGTTTGCTGGCCCTGCTGGTCGCACCCAACATTGGAGCAGCATCTATGGAAGGGGTTGAAAAACTTCTCATAGTACGAGGCCTTCGGTTGCTGCGCTTGGTGAGAGCATTGAGGACCTGCTGCATCCTTTTGTCATACAAACTCAGGTCTCTAAGTATTGGTTGAATGGCTTCAGTTCCAAAAAGTTTGGCCCCAAATCCGTTCAACTCCTCGGTCCTAGAATATCTAGAATGACAAAGAGCAGCTTGGGCCAAACAATATCAAAACAAGCTTCCCACAGCTCCGACCCAAAGATCAGCAGTCCCACAGTGGCCCATAATTGCGGATAGTCCCGAGGATGGTGAATCACTTCAAGATCATGTGGCGGTTGGTCTATGGTCTCCTCACTGCTGCAGAGACCATCCTGGCAACAAGCGCATTGATCCTGGTGTTTATGTTTGTGTTTTCCTGCGTTGCTGTAGAAGTAATCAGCAAGGATCAACGCCTTGCAGGGCTTGAAGACACTGGATTCATCATCAGTGAATATTTTGGCAACCTGGGCAAGACAGTGATGACGCTGATGCAGTTTGTCACGATGGATTCTTTGGCAACGATTTACTTTCCATTGATTGTGGAAGAACCTTTGCTCTTGTGCTTCTTCCTGCCTATCCTGATTTTCGTATCAATTGGGTTGATGAATTTGGTCACTGCTGCTTCTCAGCTTTGAACAGATGCCCAAAGTCAGTGAAGCTGTGCTAACATACATGTCATGTAGTACTGTAGGACCAATGTAGGACCTGTCAGACTTTGCCAGCGCATAGGGATCCCTCGTGGTCCCTCAATTTCTTGTAGAGGGCGGAGGGCTCTGAACATGTATAAGTTTTCGGTTGACAGCAGCGGCTTTGAAAAGAAGCAGCTGTTGTGCAGGACGCGGGGAACCATGTTGGCCTTTGCAGCGGTGATAGACAGGCAAGGTTGTGAGAAGGCTGACTAAGGTGCTTGCCAGAATGGGTGTGTGCGTGCAAATGTTCCTTTAGATAACCACGGTCATCCACACAAAGGAACGCGAGGCAGTTGGTAGTTGGTGTCAGTCCACAAAGTGATTTACTGTGGCTTAATGTTTGTCTTCCAGACATGCATTTGTCCTGTGTATGCATGCAACATCATTAGCGGGTAGCGGTGATTTTGTGCATACCTTCTGGTCGTGATTCTTTATTTGCTTCTGGAAAAAAGTACAGTAATATCAAGTCACATGCTGCAATTATGCTGTTGTGGACGCAACAGACAGCTAAGTCTAACAAATTTGCTGAGTATATGCGTGTTTGCGACGCTAGTTACTGGATGTCATTTGTATGTGGCGCCAACATGTGATGTCAACGTGATGTAATGTAAAATCACATGCACTGTAGTATGAATGTGCGCGCGCACGTACATACACACTTGATCACACGTGTGTGTGTGCGTGTTTGTGTGTCTTCACAATGGTGCATACACATGCACACAAGTACTGTGATGCCCGAAACATGACTAAGGCTTTGGTCGAAAATGCAATGGAACACGCTGCTCAACAAGCAGAGGATGAGAAAGTTGTTCTCAAAAAGAAAGTCAGGGGTGCAATGCCTTCCCTCCTCAAGATCTTCCACACGATTGATAAAGATAACAGCGGCATGATTACCAGGGATGAGCTGCAGAATGTTCCGATGGACATTTTGCCCCCAAAGGTCTTGGCTGCTGTTTGCGTGGACAACTGGGAGGAACTTTTCGAGTATTTGGATATCGACGGAACCGGCAGCCTGTCTCAGGCCCAAGAAGACCAAATTATACACAAAATTGCTCTCCATCCGGTCATAAAAAATCATACAAAGGGATCATAAAATTGGCAACCTGTTGGTGTCGCGCACCTGCAATGCCTTCTGATATCAATCACAAACACATGTTTGTCCATTTGTCCAAACCCTTCCTCCTATTCCTAAACGTCCCCGAAATACTAAAAACAGGGGTCCATCATGGTCCATCTCCAATTTCTGAAAATTTCAGATTGGCCAATTTGACTTTTAATTGATCCCCTTTAGAAAACAATTTAAAAATAAAGCTACCATATGTGGGTTTTGCCCCCCTAATACTAAAAACTAGTTAGCCCTGGTGTGTTTATTATTAGGGTCCGCTTCGAAATCCAATTTTTGGCAATATTTTAATTGCATTATATAAGGAAATTTAATTGATTTTGAAGTCGGAAAAAATAGTTTTTATATGTTTTTATTATTAATTCTGAAATTTATCAATAGGGTCCGCTTCGAAATCCAATTTTTGGCAATATTTTAATTGCGTTATTTAAGGATATTTTATTGATTTTGAAATCGAAAAAAATAGTTTTTATTTTATTTAGGTTTGAAATTTATTAGTAGGGTCCGCTTCGAAATTTAATTTTTGGCAATATTTTAATTGCGTTACTTAAGGATATTTATATAATTGCTTTTGAAATCGGAAAAACAAGTTTTTATTATTAAGGTCTGAAATTTATTAATAGGGTCGGGTCCGCTTCGAAATCTGATTTTTGGCAACAGTTTACTTGCGTTTTGAAAGATAATTTAATTGATTTTGAAATCGAAAAACATATAGTTTTTATTATTAATGTTTTAAACTTATTAATAAGGTTCCCTAATAATAATTACCACCACCTAATAATAAAATTTGAGGTGTTTATTATTTGGTGGGGTCGTATTAGGAGGAAAGGATTATTTATATCCATTTTAATCATTTTGAACCAATATATCTTAGATTTAGATTTGTTTGAATATAATTATATATAACATATATATATATATACCTGCCTGGAAAGCCATAATCCCATTGTTTGTTCAAACGGCCTTGACCGTTTTTTTGGTCATTACGGGCTTTGTGGAGCCACTTGTGTGAGAGTCGCTACGGCTTTTTATGGTCTTTTTTCAACAAAATGTCGAAAAAAAAGGTTTTTACGGGTAGTAGGCTTGTGTGAGAGCTGCTCTACGGTTTTTACGTTTTTCTTTCAACAAAATGTTGAAAAAGTACGGTTTTGCTATGTTTTGCTACGGGCACTGTAGGACTGCAATGTTCTTTTGATTTGACAATTTTTTTGGGTAATTGCGGGTGGAAACAATATTTTACCAAAAAAACTGATCATTACGGCTTTTTCCCTTAATGACCAGACAATTTTGCGTTTTTGGCTTTCCAGGTATATCATATGATCCACAAGCCCGTTTTTTGGGGCATACGGGTTTGCTTTTTTTTTTTGATCCCTTGTGGTTTTCAAGGCTTCGGGGGGCTGTTGCTGTCCGAAAAGTTCGTAGAAAGGTTGTTTCAATCCCACCAGCTGTCCATCAATGCCCTGGGGTCTACACATTTGCTGAGTTTTGGATTTTGCCATGTAGCATCCGTGCACATTTCTCGTTCATTCCAATTTCCGGTTTATATCTTCGCTTTCTTGATGGGGTGTGCCTCCAAATTTTGCTGCAAAAAATAATCCGCTTAATTTTGTGCCGCCATTACATGAGTTCATTTTGATTGAGTGATGCTTGCGTTAAAATTAAATGGCTTTCGCCTACGCTGACTTCGCCAGTGTCTTAGCTTGGAAGTGGCTGCATTGTTGGAGAAGAATGGTTCGTAGAATCCTACGCTAGAAACGCAGAAAAGCGTCCTTGTCGAAGCGCCCCCCAGAACCCTGCCAAATATGGGCGTGAAGTTGAAATATAATTATCATATAACTTAAAACAATATTTTTCCCGAGGGCGTTTGAGCGCAGGGTTCTTCCAATAGCGGGGGTCTGTATCTCATCTTCTCATCTTCACATCTTCATCTCATCTTCACATCTTCTCATCTTCACATCTTCTCATCTTCACATCTTCATCTCATCTTCTCACCTTCACATCTTCTCATCCTCACATCTTCTCATCTTCACATCTTCTCATCTTCACATCTTCTCACTTTCACATTTTCTCATCATCTTCACATATTCACATCCTCACATCTTCACATCTTCACATCTTCTCATCCTCACACCTTCTCATCTTCACATCTTCACATCTTCACATCTTCTCATCTTCACATCTGCTCATCTTCACATCTTCACATCGTCACATCTGCTCATCTTCACATCTTCTCATCCTCACATCTTCACATCTTCACATCCTCACATCTTCACATCTTCTCCTCTTGCCTTCTTGCCCTCTTTCCTTCTTGCCCTCACATCTTCACATCTTCTCCTCTTGTCCTCTTGCCCTCTTGCCCTCTCCTTCTTTTCTATTTCTCTTCTGAAGGCGGGGGCAGGGGCAGTGCCAACGAGACGGCACGAAACGCAACCCTTTCGCACGAAATGAGGTTCGATCGCCAAAAACTGAGGTAAAATTGCGATTTCAAGTCGTCCCTCTTGTCCCGCAACCCTTTCGCACGAAATGAAGTTCGATCGCCAAAAACTGAGGTAAAATTGCGATTTCAACTTGTCCCGCGCAACCCTTTCGCACGAAACGAGGCTCGATCGCCAAAAACTGAGGTAAAATTGCGATTTCAAGTCGTCCCTCTAGTCCCGCAACCCTTTCGCACGAAATGAGGTTCGATCGCCAAAAACTGAGGTAAAATTGCGATTTCAAAATGTCCGGCGCAACCTTTTCGCACGAAATGAGGTTCGATCGCCAAAAGCTGAGGTAAAATTGCGATTTCCAAGTCGTCCCGCGCAACCTTTTCGCACGAAATGAGGTTCGATTGTCAAAAACTGAGGCAAAATTGCGATTTCTTCTGTGTGTAAACGTGTCTGTGTCAAAGCTTCTGTGTGCTGTGTGTAAAAGCTTCTGTGTGTAAAAGACTCCGTGGTGTAAAGTGTCAAAGCGTCTGTGTGTAAAAGCGTTTGTGTGTAAAAGTGTCTGTGTGTAAAAGTGTCTGTGTGTAAAAGCGTCTCTGTAAAAGCGTCTGTGTAAAATCTTCTGTGTGTAAAAGCCCCTGTGTGTAAAAGCATCTGTGTGTAAAGCCGTCTGTCTGTAAAAGCGTCTGTGTGTAAAGCCGTCTGTGTGTACAAGTGTCTGTGGTGTAAAAGTGTCTGTGTATAAAAGCGTCTGTGTGTCAAAGTGTCTGCGTGTAAAAGCGTCTGCGTGTAAAAGTGTCTGCGTGTAAAAGCATCTGTGTGTAAAAGCGTCTGCGTGTAAAAGCTTCTGTGTGTAAAAGCTCCTGTGTGTAAAAGGGTCTGCGTGTAAAAGTGTCTGTGTGCAAAAAAGCCTCTGTGTGTAAAAGCGTCTGTGTGTAAAAGCGTTTGTGTGTAAAAGCGTCTGCGTGTAAAAGTGTCTGCGTGTAAAAGCATCTGTGTGTAAAAGCGTCTGCGTGTAAAAGCTTCTGTGTGCGTAAAAGCTCCTGTGTGTAAAAGGGTCTGCGTGTAAAAGTGTCTGTGTGTAAAAGCTTCTGTGTGTAAAAGCTTTTGTGTAAAAGCTTTTGTGTGTAAAAGCTTTTGTGTGTAAAAGCGTCTGTGTGTAAAGCCGTCTGTGTGTAAAAGCGTCTGTGTGTAAAGCCGTCTGTGTGTAAAAGCTTTTGTGTGTAAAAGCGTCTGTGTGTAAAAGCTTCTGTGTGTAAAAGTGTTTGCGATGCAAACTATTGTCTTGTACTTGTGCTATATTGTCTTGATACTCCTCTTCTCGTCTGCCTACAACACATCTTTCATATATTGTTTTGTAATATGGTGTCTCCATACTAACAAGAGAAGACCCTGCTCCTCTACGCTCTCGGGCCATCCGTCGTCTAGTTATGACAACTTGAAAGCCGCAGGCTGGAGCCCACAAAAGCAAATATTTTCAAAAAATCCTCATTTTGGCTAGCGGCTATCATCAAAACCATCTCAAAGTCTTCGGCTGCTTAGACAGCTGTTTTTGTGTATTCATGTGGGTCATCTGAAATTTTCACCAAAAGATCACGGTAGCCCGGATCCTCGGACATGGAGAAGAGCCTCCAGAGCTGCTGCGGCCCGTTTTGGAAGCTGGAAAAATGGTCAAATTGCGTCAAATTATGCAAAATCCAGAAATTGTTGCAACAAAAGGACTCGGTTTTCTTTTTTTTTCGATTTATTTTCGGTTTTTCGCTGAAGCACATGTTGATTTTGTTTATGCCATTACCGGTGCGATTGCCACAGTGATCTTCGCGACCCTGGCAAGATTTGTTGCATGTTTTGGGAACATTCCGTGATGATGGAAAACTAACCTCGTACGGTTTCGACTAAATAGGTGATGATCTTGTGATGTTTTGGGTGGTGATGAAAATGATAATAAAATATAATAAATGGATTTCCTATGTGTGGCTAGCTGAAATTGTCATCACAATATTGTTTATTGGTGCAGTGAACTATGTTTTTAGGGGTCAGGTACAATACAGCCCCAATTTTGGCCAGATTTGGCCACTTGCTTTTGGGCGTTACGACGATCGCAAATCTGTCGTCGTAAAGAAGCATTGGCAAACGCACCTTTAAGATCCTTTAAGGATTCAAGAGTTTAATGATATCAGGGTTTGGCAATGGTTTTGTCTCTTCGGGTTCTAACGAAAGATTTTTAATTTGTTTTTTCTGGGCGTTTGGCAATTACGGCCATATGCCTCATGACCCACAAAACTGGCCGCATGGGTCCTCGGGTACATATATTATATTATATGTGTCGAATGTTCTCAGAGGGTGCACACAGCAGCGCATTTGATTTGGGACTCTTTTCAATCTCTCAAATCAGCAATCCACTCCTACTGTACCCGGGTCCTACCCGTTCTTTGTTGTTGCCATACCGGTATGAGTTTCCTCTAGGATTTCAGGGGGGTTAACCCCCCTAAGGAGGGTTGATTTTCTGCCCTTCGAAAAACTCAATTTTTTTGAAATTATGCTTTCGAAGTTCCCCCAATTTTCTACAGAACAACTTTTGGAGACCTCTGAGTCGGAAGACCCTGATTTTCTGGGTGCTAGTAGCTTAAGTGCCCAAAATCCAGGAGCATAATTTTAGCATCTCTGGGAGGACGTTCATAGATTTTCTAGTGGTCCCTGATTTTCTAGAGAGGACTGGTAGGTCATTTTGCTTAAAATCCAGTCCCATCTCTCTCCTGTCCAAGTTTGCAACACTTGCCGCATCTCGCTGCATCTCATTGCAGCCGTCGAATAATTCGAAGGGTTGGATGTTGGGTTTTCGAAAAAGAGAACCATTCCCCGGAAGTTGTTTTCAAAAATTTTGATTTCGTAATTTCAACATCATGCAATTCAAACAGGGTGATGTCTTTCTATAAGAAAAATGCTATCCATAGCTTCGAAAATGCACTTCTTGTTTCTAAGATACCTCAAATTGGTTTGATGTCTGTAGCTAGATTTTCTTGGGTCCCTAATTTATACAACATTCATTTTCTAGTAGAAAATCACAGGCCCCAACCTGACCCGGTGAACTCGTACAGGGATTTGTCGCCCATGGAGAGGTTGAATTCGTTGAGGGCCTGCTGAATCTTTGCCTCCTAGACATGCCCATTGCAACGATTCAGACCCTCAAGCTTCTGCAACTGATCAGAGCGTCTGTGAGCCAGATTCAATCCAAGCTTCAAGCCCCGCACCATGCAGCAAAACTTTCCCAGCGTTGGACATGATCGCTTGGTTTTCAGTCGTCAGCCAGTGGAAAGCGATTCAGCCAGACCATGCTCTTGATGGCAGATGAACCTGACAATATAATATGCTTCTATTTTGAGCCGCTTGCCTTGCATTTTGCAAGGCTCATTCTGTGACTAGCGCGCCTGCCTTTTCTTCAGGTGCAAAGTCCCACAGTTGATTCCTCAGCTGCATGCAATTTGTGGAGTGTGATTTAGTTTCGGCTGAGGGGTTCAGCGTGGTTTAGCAGGTTGCACTCTCACACACACACTGTTGATTTTTTGGAAGTGAACTGCAATGACGATGTGGTTGTACATGCCTGGTAGAATCCTGAGTCCATCATCCTTGATAAACAGGTGAAACCAGGTCCAAATCATTAATCGGCAAGGTGGTTCTTGGGTTAGCCACATCCCATCGCGGAAATGGAAAGACATGATTAGGCAGGTACGTCGATCCAGCGTCCCGGATCGATATCACAGAATGTCATAGCCGTCTTCGTTGGCTGCAGAACTATGACATTCCCTGCAGCCCCCTGCTGTTAAGTAGTCTTTGGCGCATGAATTCGGAAAACATAACGTGCATAGTCTTTGGCGCATGAATTCGGAAAACATAACGCGCATAGTCATCAAATGTCCAGTTGTAGTTTTCTGCATGTGAATAGCAGTGTACACACACACACAAAGGCCTTCACATGGAAGGCAAATTCTGAAAGACTGCCTAATGAAGCAAGCAGATCACGTCAATATAAGCAACGTTGAACTCATTCGAAAATGAAATTCATGCTTGGGATTAGGTGTATACGCACCTGCATCTTCATGGACAGGTCTTTCCAAAGAAGGCACTCTGAGGTAGCGGCGTGTAGAGCAAGTAGACCACGTAGATCAAAGAAATCGCGATAAATAAAGTCGAAATGGAAAGGACATGGTTAGATTAAAAGGTATTAATTGTTATTGGCGAAATGATTGAATATGATGCAATCCAAAGTTTGTATTAGCGAAATAATTGAATATGATGCAATCCAAAGTTATCGTGCCCTTGTCCCTCACGAACATCAATTGTTTGTTGCAGATTGCGCAACACTTTGCGTGTGGAGAGCGGTATACACATATATACATATGTCTTTATAAGGAAGGTGACACTTCTGGGTTGCCGACGCGTGGAACAAATAGAGCAAGGACAGTGTGACTTTGGAGTGTTAAAAAGTGAAGAGAACTGCACTTCAATTGAAACATGGATACCACGAAATGAAATGGACACAAATCGATTGTATTCTTGTTCTTCCACAAATCCGTTTAAAATGAACGTTTATTAGTTGTCTATGGACGAAGGGCAGAATTCGCCAAAAACTGAGATTCCGACGCGTAGAACACGTAGGTCAGGTGGTTGAGATAGAACGCAGTGATGAAAAACAGTAAATGGATTGATTAAATCACAGTTATATAACACTTAAGCCAGTGTGTTGCAGTACCGTGAACCATATAGAGTAGAACAACGGACGTAAACTAAGCTGGAGAACTGAATATAATCAATTACGGAAAAACAAATATCACACTGCGAGCCAGGCGTTTTGGGTGGGATGTTGCAGAAAAACGTTTGAACAGTTGCAACAGTTGCAAAGTTGCAATTGGAATGAAAAGCACAAAACCAAAATGCAGCTACAACGGCTTCTTTTCAGTCAAACGGTGTCAATTGTTGTCTGGTCCATTTGTGTCCAAAACTGCGGGCAATCGAAATGATCTGAGGAATGCATTCGCGGTATCTAGGTTTCTGAAGGGTATGAAGGGCGAGCAGGTCTTGAACTTGAGGAAGTTGAAGTTCACGAGGAAAAGTATTTTGTAAAATTAGACGTGTTCGAGCAATGAGACCTGTATACATGGAGCTTCTAGGTCCAAAACCAGCGGAAGTGCGTATCACTGTGTCCCAAGGCAATACCGATGTAATGGTACGTTGATGTGGATTGATGTTGAATCCAAGTGCATCAAAACCCTGTACTTCTTCCAAAAGAATGGGCGAGGTGTAGAAGTCTAAATTCCAAAAGCAAGTTTGTCGAAGGCGATCAGTGAGTTGTTGTGGACCCAAAAGCAGACGGTTGTCAACATAACGAAAGGAACTAAAAAGTTTTTCAGAAAAAATGGCTTGTCCAAAAAGCATGCTGTAGGTGTGCTCTCGATGTAGGGCAACTAGTGAACATACAACTGGGGCCCACTGTGAGCCCATAGATGCGCCTTGTATCTGTCGGTAGCTAACACATCCCAGTGAAAATAAGCTATGGCGAAGGAGGTACTTCACAAGACTATGGTCTCAATTATTGGATTGGTTTGAAGTGTTCGCTCAGTAGAAAACCTCGAAAACATGAATCAAGATCGTACACACATCTGCAGCGATAAGGTCCCTACCGTGTTTGACATTCTGCTTGGTTCGAGCATCACAAACTATGTGTGTCCGCACACTTTTGTGATAGGTCTTCCTATATTCTAGATCTCTTCAAATTGATCTCTTGTCCTCACAATTGTAAATTGATTTGAAAGAGAAGGTGAAAACTCATAAAATGACAGTAAGAAGTAGGGTTCCCGGCCAATAAAATCCTTCGGCACATGGCCACCTTCGCCCTATGGGCACCATTCGCCCGTTGGGCACCCCCTTCACATGGAAGGCAAATTCTGAAAGACTGCGTGTAGAGCAAGTAGACCACGTAGATCAAAGAAATCGCGATAAATAAAGTCGAAATGGAAAGGACATGGTTAGATTAAAAGGTGTTAATTGTTATTGGCGAAATGATTGAATATGATGCAATCCAAAGTTTGTATTAGCGAAATAATTGAATATGATGCAATCCAAAGTTATCGTGCCCTTGTCCCTCACGAACATCAATTGTTTGTTGCAGATTGCGCAACACTTTGCGTGTGGAGAGCGGTATACACATATATACATATGTCTTCATAAGGAAGGTGACACTTCTGGGTTGCCGACGCGTGGAACAAATAGAGCAAGGACAGTATGACTTTGGAGTGTTAAAAAGTGAAGAGAACTGCACTTCAATTGAAACATGGATACCACGAAATGAAATGGACACAAATCGATTGTATTCTTGTTCTTCCACAAATCCGTTTAAAATGAACGTTTATTAGTTGTCTATGGACGAAGGGCAGAATTCGCCAAAAACTGAGATTCCGACGCGTAGAACACGTAGGTCAGGTGGTTGAGATAGAACGCAGTGATGAAAAACAGTAAATGGATTGATTAAATCACAGTTATATAACACTTAAGCCAGTGTGTTGCAGTACCGTGAACCATATAGAGTAGAACAACGGACGTAAACTAAGCTGGAGAACTGAATATAATCAATTACGGAAAAACAAATATCACACTGCGAGCCAGGCGTTTTGGGTGGGATGTTGCAGAAAAACGTTTGAACAGTTGCAACAGTTGCAAAGTTGCAATTGGAATGAAAAGCACAAAACCAAAATGCAGCTACAACGGCTTCTTTTCAGTCAAACGGTGTCAATTGTTGTCTGGTCCATTTGTGTCCAAAACTGCGGGCAATCGAAATGATCTGAGGAATGCATTCGCGGTATCTAGGTTCCTGAAGGGTATGAAGGGCGAGCAGGTCTTGAACTTGAGGAAGTTGAAGTTCACGAGGAAAAGTATTTTGTAAAATTAGACGTGTTCGAGCAATGAGACCTGTATACATGGAGCTTCTAGGTCCAAAACCAGCGAAGTGCGTATCACTGTGTCCCAAGGCAATACCGATGTAATGGTACGTTGATGTGGATTGATGTTGAATCCAAGTGCATCAAAACCCTGTACTTCTTCCAAAAGAATGGGCGAGGTGTAGAAGTCTAAATTCCAAAAGCAAGTTTGTCGAAGGCGATCAGTGAGTTGTTGTGGACCCAAAAGCAGACGGTTGTCAACATAACGAAAGGAACTAAAAAGTTTTCCAGAAAAAATGGCTTGTCCAAAAGGCATGCTGTAGGTGTGCTCTCGATGTAGGGCAACTAGTGAACATACAACTGGGGCCCACTGTGAGCCCATAGATGCGCCTTGTATCTGTCGGTAGCTAACACATCCCAGTGAAAATAAGCTATGGCGAAGGAGGTACTTCACAAGACTATGGTCTCAATTATTGGATTGGTTTGAAGTGTTCGCTCAGTAGAAAACCTCGAAAACATGAATCAAGATCGTACACACATCTGCAGCGATAAGGTCCCTACCGTGTTTGACATTCTGCTTGGTTCGAGCATCACAAACTATGTGTGTCCGCACACTTTTGTGATAGGTCTTCCTATATTCTAGATCTCTTCAAATTGATCTCTTGTCCTCACAATTGTAAATTGATTTGAAAGAGAAGGTGAAAACTCATAAAATGACAGTAAGAAGTAGGGTTCCCGGCCAATAAAATCCTTCGGCACATGGCCACCTTCGCCCTATGGGCACCATTCGCCCGTTGGGCACTCCTTCGGCTTATGCCACCCTTCAATTGTCCTTGACCCCCCTTCGGCTATTGCCATCACTTCTAGCAGCCCCTATGGCTACTCGCTCAACTTCTGCCTCCGTAGAGGGCGGATTCGGCACACTATGCCAAGATTGTTCTTCCCCATTAGGGATGATGAGGTCATGGTCTGTATAGGACACATGACTAATGCACACTGTTGATTTTTTGGAAGTGAACTGCAATGACGATGTGGTTGTACATGCCTGGTAGAATCCTGAGTCCATCATCCTTGATAAACAGGTGAAACCAGGTCCAAATCATTAATCGGCAAGGTGGTTCTTGGGTTAGCCACATCCCATCGCGGAAATGGAAAGACATGATTAGGCAGGTACGTCGATCCAGCGTCCCGGATCGATATCACAGAATGTCATAGCCGTCTTCGTTGGCTGCAGAACTATGACATTCCCTGCAGCCCCCTGCTGTTAAGTAGTCTTTGGCGCATGAATTCGGAAAACATAACGTGCATAGTCTTTGGCGCATGAATTCGGAAAACATAACGCGCATAGTCATCAAATGTCCAGTTGTAGTTTTCTGCATGTGAATAGCAGTGTACACACACACAAAGGCCTTCACATGGAAGGCAAATTCTGAAAGACTGCCTAATGAAGCAAGCAGATCACGTCAATATAAGCAACGTTGAACTCATTCGAAAATGAAATTCATGCTTGGGATTAGGTGTATACGCACCTGCATCTTCATGGACAGGTCTTTCCAAAGAAGGCACTCTGAGGTAGCGGCGTGTAGAGCAAGTAGACCACGTAGATCAAAGAAATCGCGATAAATAAAGTCGAAATGGAAAGGACATGGTTAGATTAAAAGGTATTAATTGTTATTGGCGAAATGATTGAATATGATGCAATCCAAAGTTTGTATTAGCGAAATAATTGAATATGATGCAATCCAAAGTTATCGTGCCCTTGTCCCTCACGAACATCAATTGTTTGTTGCAGATTGCGCAACACTTTGCGTGTGGAGAGCGGTATACACATATATACATATGTCTTCATAAGGAAGGTGACACTTCTGGGTTGCCGACGCGTGGAACAAATAGAGCAAGGACAGTATAACTTTGGAGTGTTAAAAAGTGAAGATAACTGCACTTCAATTGAAACATGGATACCACGAAATGAAATGGACACAAATCGATTGTATTCTTGTTCTTCCACAAATCCGTTTAAAATGAACGTTTATTAGTTGTCTATGGACGAAGGGCAGAATTCGCCAAAAACTGAGATTCCGACGCGTAGAACACGTAGGTCAGGTGGTTGAGATAGAACGCAGTGATGAAAACAGTAAATGGATTGATTAAATCACAGTTATATAACACTTAAGCCAGTGTGTTGCAGTACCGTGAACCATATAGAGTAGAACAACGGACGTAAACTAAGCTGGAGAACTGAATATAATCAATTACGGAAAAACAAATATCACACTGCGAGCCAGGCGTTTTGGGTGGGATGTTGCAGAAAAACGTTTGAACAGTTGCAACAGTTGCAAAGTTGCAATTGGAATGAAAAGCACAAAACCAAAATGCAGCTACAACGGCTTCTTTTCAGTCAAACGGTGTCAATTGTTGTCTGGTCCATTTGTGTCCAAAACTGCGGGCAATCGAAATGATCTGAGGAATGCATTCGCGGTATCTAGGTTCCTGAAGGGTATGAAGGGCGAGCAGGTCTTGAACTTGAGGAAGTTGAAGTTCACGAGGAAAAGTATTTTGTAAAATTAGACGTGTTCGAGCAATGAGACCTGTATACATGGAGCTTCTAGGTCCAAAACCAGCGGAAGTGCGTATCACTGTGTCCCAAGGCAATACCGATGTAATGGTACGTTGATGTGGATTGATGTTGAATCCAAGTGCATCAAAACCCTGTACTTCTTCCAAAAGAATGGGCGAGGTGTAGAAGTCTAAATTCCAAAAGCAAGTTTGTCGAAGGCGATCAGTGAGTTGTTGTGGACCCAAAAGCAGACGGTTGTCAACATAACGAAAGGAACTAAAAAGTTTTTCAGAAAAAATGGCTTGTCCAAAAAGCATGCTGTAGGTGTGCTCTCGATGCAGGGCAACTAGTGAACATACAACTGGGGCCCACTGTGAGCCCATAGATGCGCCTTGTATCTGTCGGTAGCTAACACATCCCAGTGAAAATAAGCTATGGCGAAGGAGGTACTTCACAAGACTATGGTCTCAATTATTGGATTGGTTTGAAGTGTTCGCTCAGTAGAAAACCTCGAAAACATGAATCAAGATCGTACACACATCTGCAGCGATAAGGTCCCTACCGTGTTTGACATTCTGCTTGGTTCGAGCATCACAAACTATGTGTGTCCGCACACTTTTGTGATAGGTCTTCCTATATTCTAGATCTCTTCAAATTGATCTCTTGTCCTCACAATTGTAAATTGATTTGAAAGAGAAGGTGAAAACTCATAAAATGACAGTAAGAAGTAGGGTTCCCGGCCAATAAAATCCTTCGGCACATGGCCACCTTCGCCCTATGGGCACCATTCGCCCGTTGGGCACCCCCTTCACATGGAAGGCAAATTCTGAAAGACTGCGTGTAGAGCAAGTAGACCACGTAGATCAAAGAAATCGCGATAAATCCGCCCACACCGCCTTGGCGGTGAAGGCGTGCTTATTGGGGGGCAACAGCAACACTAAATGCTCAATGACATTTGTTAATATAGCAGTCGCTATATCAGCTTTAGCTGGGGGGGGGGGGCCAAAAACGGTTTCGCACCGAGACCAGAATACGGTGGTGTTTTCGACATTTTTCGAGGATTTTTGGGTGTCTGAGCGCAAGAGGGTATTGAAATGGAATTTTGGGTCATTTTGGTAGCTTTCCGGCAATGGAAAAACGGCCAAAAATGAAAAAAACATTGTACATAGCAAGATTTTGCAGGGTTTTTGGATGCCAGAGCATTGAAAACACTGCAAAAACAAGTGTTTTGGACTGACGTTATAGCAAAAAACGTGTAAATTACCGTATGCTTGACTGGAAACATTACAAAAACACTGTCAAAAGCAATGTTTTGGAAGGATTTACTGCCTTTATGGCAAAAAACGTGTAAATTACCGTCTGTTTGACTGGAAACATTGGAAAAACACTGTCAAAAACAATGTTTTGGAAGGATTTCTTATATATATATATGTTGGAGTTGGCTACCGGCATTGGAACATGGAAAAATTGAAGAAAACACTGTAAATAGCGGTATTTTCAACGGTTGGGGAGATAAGGGAATTGGAAGCATTGTCGAACATGATGTTTTCGACCGGTTTTATGGCGACAAAAGTGTAAAGTACCGTGCTTTGAAGGAAACCATTGCAAAAACATGGAAACACATTCAAAGAACACGGGATTTGGGGGACTATCTAGGCGTCGTTGTCTAGCTATTTGAAATTCCGCAGCTTGGAGAGCCTCCAAGGGAGGGAAAAGTGAAAATTTCATAGCTTGGGAAGCTGTCACGGCGGGGAAAAGTGAAAATTCCCTAGCTTGGGAAGCCCCCACGGGGGGGAAAAGTGAAAATTCCCTAGCTTGGGGCCCCCACGGGGGGGAAAAGTGAAAATTCCCTAGCTTGGGGAGCCCCCACGGGGGGGGAAAAGTGAAAATTCCCTAGCTTGGGGAGCCCCCACGGGGGGGGGGAAAGTGAAAATTCCTTAGCTTGGGAAGCCCCCACGGGGGGGAAAAGTGAAAATTCCCTAGCTTGGGGAGCCCCCACGGGGGGGAAAAGTGAAAATTCCCTAGCTTGGGGAGCCCCCACGGGGGGGGAAAGTGAAAATTCTTAGCTTGGGGAGCCCCCACGAGGGAAAACCGCCCTTAGCCCCTCTCACGGACCGAAATAAACCTGCGGTGTGGGCGGCCACCCCACGCGAAGCGGGGTGAATAAAGTCGAAATGGAAAGGACATGGTTAGATTAAAAGGTGTTAATTGTTATTGGCGAAATGATTGAATATGATGCAATCCAAAGTTTGTATTAGCGAAATAATTGAATATGATGCAATCCAAAGTTATCGTGCCCTTGTCCCTCACGAACATCAATTGTTTGTTGCAGATTGCGCAACACTTTGCGTGTGGAGAGCGGTATACACATATATACATATGTCTTCATAAGGAAGGTGACACTTCTGGGTTGCCGACGCGTGGAACAAATAGAGCAAGGACAGTATGACTTTGGAGTGTTAAAAAGTGAAGAGAACTGCACTTCAATTGAAACATGGATACCACGAAATGAAATGGACACAAATCGATTGTATTCTTGTTCTTCCACAAATCCGTTTAAAATGAACGTTTATTAGTTGTCTATGGACGAAGGGCAGAATTCGCCAAAAACTGAGATTCCGACGCGTAGAACACGTAGGTCAGGTGGTTGAGATAGAACGCAGTGATGAAAAACAGTAAATGGATTGATTAAATCACAGTTATATAACACTTAAGCCAGTGTGTTGCAGTACCGTGAACCATATAGAGTAGAACAACGGACGTAAACTAAGCTGGAGAACTGAATATAATCAATTACGGAAAAACAAATATCACACTGCGAGCCAGGCGTTTTGGGTGGGATGTTGCAGAAAAACGTTTGAACAGTTGCAACAGTTGCAAAGTTGCAATTGGAATGAAAAGCACAAAACCAAAATGCAGCTACAACGGCTTCTTTTCAGTCAAACGGTGTCAATTGTTGTCTGGTCCATTTGTGTCCAAAACTGCGGGCAATCGAAATGATCTGAGGAATGCATTCGCGGTATCTAGGTTCCTGAAGGGTATGAAGGGCGAGCAGGTCTTGAACTTGAGGAAGTTGAAGTTCACGAGGAAAAGTATTTTGTAAAATTAGACGTGTTCGAGCAATGAGACCTGTATACATGGAGCTTCTAGGTCCAAAACCAGCGGAAGTGCGTATCACTGTGTCCCAAGGCAATACCGATGTAATGGTACGTTGATGTGGATTGATGTTGAATCCAAGTGCATCAAAACCCTGTACTTCTTCCAAAAGAATGGGCGAGGTGTAGAAGTCTAAATTCCAAAAGCAAGTTTGTCGAAGGCGATCAGTGAGTTGTTGTGGACCCAAAAGCAGACGGTTGTCAACATAACGAAAGGAACTAAAAAGTTTTCCAGAAAAAATGGCTTGTCCAAAAGGCATGCTGTAGGTGTGCTCTCGATGTAGGGCAACTAGTGAACATACAACTGGGGCCCACTGTGAGCCCATAGATGCGCCTTGTATCTGTCGGTAGCTAACACATCCCAGTGAAAATAAGCTATGGCGAAGGAGGTACTTCACAAGACTATGGTCTCAATTATTGGATTGGTTTGAAGTGTTCGCTCAGTAGAAAACCTCGAAAACATGAATCAAGATCGTACACACATCTGCAGCGATAAGGTCCCTACCGTGTTTGACATTCTGCTTGGTTCGAGCATCACAAACTATGTGTGTCCGCACACTTTTGTGATAGGTCTTCCTATATTCTAGATCTCTTCAAATTGATCTCTTGTCCTCACAATTGTAAATTGATTTGAAAGAGAAGGTGAAAACTCATAAAATGACAGTAAGAAGTAGGGTTCCCGGCCAATAAAATCCTTCGGCACATGGCCACCTTCGCCCTATGGGCACCATTCGCCCGTTGGGCACTCCTTCGGCTTATGCCACCCTTCAATTGTCCTTGACCCCCCTTCGGCTATTGCCATCACTTCTAGCAGCCCCTATGGCTACTCGCTCAACTTCTGCCTCCGTAGAGGGCGGATTCGGCACACTATGCCAAGATTGTTCTTCCCCATTAGGGATGATGAGGTCATGGTCTGTATAGGACACATGACTAATGCACACTGTTGATTTTTTGGAAGTGAACTGCAATGACGATGTGGTTGTACATGCCTGGTAGAATCCTGAGTCCATCATCCTTGATAAACAGGTGAAACCAGGTCCAAATCATTAATCGGCAAGGTGGTTCTTGGGTTAGCCACATCCCATCGCGGAAATGGAAAGACATGATTAGGCAGGTACGTCGATCCAGCGTCCCGGATCGATATCACAGAATGTCATAGCCGTCTTCGTTGGCTGCAGAACTATGACATTCCCTGCAGCCCCCTGCTGTTAAGTAGTCTTTGGCGCATGAATTCGGAAAACATAACGTGCATAGTCTTTGGCGCATGAATTCGGAAAACATAACATGCATAGTCATCAAATGTCCAGTTGTAGTTTTCTGCATGTGAATAGCAGTGTACACACACACACATTACTACATTTTCACAAGCATTTGAAAGACAATGTATTTATAATACAAGGCAGAGAGCCAGGGTTTCTATATTATAATTCTTATATATATATATGTATTTTGTATCGTACGTCTCGTATTTTGTGTTGCTTCTTCGCCAGAGATTGTGAGTGTCGCTCCGGCTGCTGTAGTTTGCAGCGACCGGCCTGCAGTCTAGAAGCTCGTTCAGATTAGCTCTCACCGATAAGCCCTCAAAGGGCGTTTGAGGTTTTCACTGTAGCAAGAATTGTGCAAACAGGCAGAACCTGTGAGGAGCGGCGTCTCTGAGACATACAAATTACGTCTATTTTGCTGCTTCTGGGGGAGGCTTCACCAATGATGCTTCGGAGCACGACCAAGCTTGGGTGTCTACTAACTATGGTGTCTGAGTTGACCTGTTCTCTTTGGTAGCGATAGCTGGGTTGTGAAGTATGATGTTGCAGGAGCACTGGTATGAGGCATGAATGAGTAAAGTTGGGCTAGAAAGCGTAGAAAGCACCCAAAAAGAATTCCGAAGAAGCTAGAGTCAGCACAACATGTCGGATAGATTTTGGTCCTAGATCATGAGTGGGTGGGCTGCCTCTAGAGATGTGCAAAGTCGGCCAGCTGCCATATTGTGTCGGAGTAGATCCCAGGCCTTGGACTGGTGTGGCCCACTGTTGAAGGGCTCTTCTTCCTCAAAGCTCAAAAGATGTGCCACTAATGGCGGTGGACACGGGTAGTCTCCATTTTCTTTTTGATATTCTATCCTTTTCTGAGGTGCTAGGCTTTTAATAAACCTGAGAGTTAGAGTCTCAAACAGCTGCTCTCACAGAGTGGTATGGCAAGATTGCTTTTACTGCCTTCTACAATTTTGAAGCGCACTGTAGTGTGTGCAGCTTGCATGAGTTGGATGGTTGATGATGGTTGCACAAGTTGGATCCACAACCCAACACCAGGAGACGCCAGTGAACCTGTCAATATCAGATCCTTGCTTGCACTTGGAGGACAAAAGAAGAAACTTAAGTGTGGGTCGAAATGAAGCAAAGAAGGGTCCAAAGGCTTCTCCTAACGCTTGGGGAATCTCACCAGGATCCTGAAATACTTGTCAGTGACTTGTCAGTGTCAAGATGCATGATTTCCTTTCTATGAAGCTTTGGGTTTGACTGTCGCATACTGTCGCGAAACTCTGATAAGACGACTGTGAGCAGCCGTGCGGCCATTATGTTCTTGCTCTAATTATTGTTGTTGATGTTATTGTTTACTTTTTCTCGCACTCTGAGGCTTTAGTTTTGGTGGACAACATCGTTGGTGTTTTGTTCTCCTGGGCCTTGCTTGTCTACCCCATGCATGGAGAACTGCATGAGGCATGTCACGGGTTATGCGTCGATCAGCAAAACTTTGGATTTCTCTAGATTTTGTTGGTTCATTTTGGTTTGTAGGCAACCTGATGTTCGAGGGACAGAAGCCTGAAGATGTCCTAAGCTGCAAATGCGTTGTGTTAGTGTTTCCTGCCGCTCCAAGCCAGCCAAATGTGAGAGAGAGAGAGATGAAAAAAAACAGAATGTGTATCCAAAGCAGAGCAACCGTCCATTGGCCAGACAGAATGGAAAACTTCTGGCATGGCTTGGTCCTTCGCATCGTGCATTGGAGGCAGCAGGGTACCGTGGCCAAGTTTTGCACAGGCAAGTGTGAAAAGAAAAGCATAAAATGTTTGAAGCAAACTTGCTATTCAATCTTCCAGAACTTTCCCGTCTGTGATATTTGCATTGAGTTTTCACATCAAAAGATTGAATGAAAATGAATGAAAGTCCAGATCCCAACATCTGTCCAGATCTGTCCAGTACAGAATCAGCTCAGGCCCACGCACACATGGATCCTCATTCAAAATATTCAAACTTCTTCAAAAAGTGAAGGCAGATGAAGGCAGCATGCTGCAAGTTCTCTTGGGAAAACTAGCAAAGTAGTGGGTGTGGGTCTTTTGAAAGGCGCCGCCATTGCTTATGCTGGCATTGGTCTATCTCGCAATTTGAGCGCTACTGGTGCCCTTGTGGTCACAAACATTGACCCACGGAGAAGAAAATAAGATTCAATTGTCTTCGATGTCAGCACGTCTAGAAGAATAAGAGAATGATTAAGCCAAAACATTTGGTCCTTTCAAGGCTCTTTTCTTGAGGTAGATGCAAATCATGGAGTAATTGCACCGTTCCGTTCTTGTCACTTAAGAAACACCAAGGACAAGGTTCTGGTTCTCCTGTATGGAGTTCTCATGCACCTTTCCTGCCATTATGGCCATTGAATTCTGCAAGGGGTCCTTGTGCGCGCTTGCTCTCAGTTTTCTCAATGTTTTTTTCTCAACGTTTGTGCACTTCAAATGTGGGTTCTTCGTTTGGACCTTGGGGAAGAACCTTTTGCCTTCCGTCCCTGAAAGCAGCCTTTTCATGGCTTTGTAGAACAGATACTTTCAGCATTTTTCAGCTTTGTACTTTTTAGGTTCTACTCATCAATCATGACCAAACCAGAGTGCTCCCAGAATGGTACCAATATTGTCCCAATAGTATCCAATAGTGATGCTGTGATCCATGAGCTGCTTGCACCGAGGCTTGGTGATCGCTTCAACGGTCCCAAGATCTTAGATTGTGCACTTGCGCTGCTCGGAGGCCAGGAATCGGTGGCCAACACCTTGCCTTGCCACCTTGCTACTAAGATTACTAAGTGTTACTAGGGTGCCAAGATGTGCCAAGGATGATTGGCACGTGTTGTCACACTTTAAGATGTGAATGATCAAGATTGATCAATATTGATCAATTACTGCCACTACCGACAAGGTGTACGAGTAGAGTAGCTGAAGAATCCTAAAGTCATGAAGAGTTGCGACTAGGCCTGTCCAACGCCATTTTTTTTCATATTTGTATATATTTGTTCATTAGGAGGGACATCTAAAGTCTAAAGGTTCGCATGCATCCTTAATAAATCATGGAAGTACAGAGCAGCCAGCTTACAAAGTTGGACAGTTCTTTGCTCATTCTTTGCTCATGTTACACATGTTGTTTTGAAAATTTTGTTTCTTGCACTTTCAGTTCTGCAATGTTTCCCAGGCGCATGGCCTTGGTTGCGTCTTCGTAAGGAATCCAAGGAGGTGCCTCACTGAAATTTCAAATCCTTTCATTCAAATTTCATGCAGATCTTTTGATATTTCATTATTTTTGAACCTTGCAAGAATGGACACAATTCTAGAGCCTAAATGCAGTGGGACTTCAGCAGTGGGCCTGACCTAGATATTTAATGGCACAGTATGGCACGGTATGGATTGGTATAGTGTTGTGATATGTTGATATTTTGTGATGTATTGTGTGTTGATTTCAGCCGAGGACATCGACGGATGTTTTTCGTGCCCTTCCTTTTGACTTCAAACTGGGCAAGTCCACCAAGTGCTTTTTGAGTCGGCAATTGTGGAGACGTGTCGCGGCTTTGGATGACTTGAAGGCCTCAAGTGACCATGAGTTATGATGCTGTAGGACCACACTGTAGGATGTAGGATGCTGTCGGGAGGAAGTTCAACGAACTTTTGGGATGCCAGAGGGCAAAAGTAAAAGGACGCAGGACCTTGACCGTCCCCAATTGGAAACCTGTTGGGTCAGAATGAGGTTCTTTTGGTTTGCCTTCGATGAAGACAGATGACGACTCCAGGCAGCAAAAAGTCTTCACATGGAGGGCGGACCAGCAAGGAAAAGAGCTGACATTGGCATTGTAATGTCAAAATATCTCAAACATGTTCAAATATATTTTACACAAGTTGTGTGGGTTCCTTCGCTCGGAGCCATGTTTTTTCCAAACCAGCAGCAGATTGCACCATTGTTTCCGGCTGCATGAGGAGCTTGACAATATCCTATGAACAGACGATATCCGCATATCCGTCCAAAGTTGCCTGGATTTGAATCAGGAGCAGCTGTTTCCAAAGCATCAGCATCAGCACACCATGTATTGATGTTCGGATGTGGGCTATGTTTGGATCATAGAATCATAGCTGATGGTATATGTTCAGCTTGAAACTGTCGCAACGTGAAGCACTTCGCAAACATTAGAGTATCCCGGCATATATGTTTGCGAATTCCCATGCGGCGTGCAAACGGCATCATATGATATCATATGAGGATGCAAACCTCAAACTTATTTTCATGCCTAATGGTCTACCCATGATGCATAGTTAACTCACATTCAACATTTCAAAGGCAGAGCCGGGATCCTGGACAATGCATGCACAAGTTGCAGCTTGCACCAGTGATTCCTGAACATGTCCAGTGTTGTTTCCTGAAGATAGTGAGTCTTGAGCAGGAATTGATGGACGGAGCACTATGGAACTTGATAATTCTGAATCTCATCCAAAGCAGGTGCCGGCGTTTTTGCCATTGCTGTTTGTGGCCGTAGTTGCAAAGCGTTTCAGCAAGCTTCAATGCCAACCACTGTGGATCCACAGTATCTCAGATATGATATCTCTGCGAGCTAGCATTGCTATAAAAGGCAAGACAATGTTGGGTCTTTGCCAAGTCGCATCATTTGATCAGTACTTGTTCTGGCTTTAGCATCAAGCATCGTGTGTGGTTATGTGGTGGCTTTCCTTGACGCATATTTTAGCTTCCTGCCCTAGAACATCCTAGAACAATAATACTGTTGCACTGCAGTGCGAAGTGTTCCCAAGTTGGGCCAAAGGGCCTAGCGCTAGTTGAGAGTAGCACGTCTCACCCTGCCGTTATGAATTGTTTTAGTTGCTTCAAGTTTGAGCGCAAGTTGCCCCGGCACGGAAGCGAAAGAAAATTGGCAATAAGACCACTAAGAGCGCCAGAGGTCTCCCAAAAGGACTTTGAAATGAGACACGATAGATAACAAAGTACTGCAGAAAAATGGAAAGCCTGGAGTGAGTGACTCACGACTAAGCAGGAACATGTTGCCATGCTTCCAGGGTCACTACCGGTCAGCACGTTTGCACACCGACAGGTCTGGCAAGGTTAATCCCGCAATACAATATATTAACGAACTTGCCATGTGCACATATCTACTGGCACTCGCATACATATTTACCGCATGTACAGATTATACATTATTTATTATAATAATTACTATAAAGGATACTGCATCATTATATCCACACTATGTACTTTTTTTTGATATGGCAATGATAATATGTACATGCATACATTGAGAGGAGAGCATCATACTTTTAGCTGAATCAAGTATGAGACTGAGAGCATCATATGTTCTGTGGAGCTCATGGGTGCAGCAAATCCATAGCAGCAAAGAGCTGAGTGACTATGGTTGATGAGTCAATGAGTTGCGGGTACTCGAGCTGCGTAGACCTTGCAGGATACATACCGCGCTGCACTCCAAAGAAAGGTGGCAGATGCTTCTTGGCCTCAGACTCGTAGCATGTTCGACACTGACTAATGCAGTACTAATGCATCCCACCATCTCTAACCATTTCGGGATTTGGGATGGGTAAGGTGGGCTAGGGGGGTTGAAGGGATGCGGGAGCCAAGGGGAAGTAAGGAGTTCCAGGGCTTGATTTGGATTTGTGTTTCGGATTTTGAGAAGCCAGACAATGCACCGAGTTGGCAAGGGGAAGGTAACAGGCATTACGATAGGAATCATATATGAATATATATTGGAATCATGTCGTTGAAAGACGAAAGAAGAATGATCATAATGTTCAGAATGTGTGCAAAGAATGCAGCAGCAATTGCCCGTCCAAGTTCCAAGGATATTGTTCAGCGAATATCTGCCTCTTTACGGCGAGGCTTGAGATTGGCATAGATTGGCAAATTTGACCAAAATGAGTGAAGACAGACCAACAAACATTTGCTGAGCCTTTTGGGTAGTTAGCAGACAGACAAGTTGCAGATGATTTGAGTCTTCTGACTGATGCAGGTGGCTACAAACCCCAAGACTTGTTCAGCATCTTGGCTTCAAAGTCTTCAAAAGTACAGTAGTCACTATACGTAGTCTCTACCCCCATGATGATCCAGAATCCGGGATTCTGGCGTTTGAAACGCATGCATTTGCCTTGAGTGGTGTCTGGTATGCTTTGGTTTGACTTGTGTGATAGCGGATGATAGCGGTAGCTACTGGTACTAAAAGGTTAATCTGACATGTAAGATGTCTAGTACTTGATTGACTGCAGGTTCAGAGAGCCAATCGAGTCATGCATGTAGTCATTGCATGTCATTGCAGCAGGAGTTCAGTTCCCTGCAGATTCTGCCCTCACAGCTGCATTTCAAATGATTGAAATGTTTTTCATCTTGGAAGACAAAGGCAAGCTGGATGCAGATGGTAGCGGACAGTTGTCTCGACAGGAGTCCAGCACTTGGTCCTGTGTGATTGAAGACTGTTTGAGTGGCATGGTAGCTGGGGTAGGGTAGGGCTGTCCAAAAGTGATGCGGCTGCCGAATCGATGTACCTGTCAAGTACCTGTGTATATTTGTGTATAGATGCAGGCAAAGTGCCCATGGTCTGGGTTTGGACTGGTCCGGTTGTGCTACTTTAGTCTATAGAGTCTATGGAGATGATGTGTGTGTGTATAATATGTATTAAGTATATAATATGCATGTAGGATGGTTAATTAGAAGACCTCGAAAGCCCTTCTGTGACCCAACAAGACCAATACATAGTAACAGTATGTAACAGTGTACTTGGGAATGCCTAGGTGTACCATATTCAGCCTACATTGTTGCTTGCTATCAAGGCTGCTAAGCATCGTCCTGCGATTGGAGCCAGGCAATGGCCATAGTACTGAAAAAGCCCTCACAAGTTTGATCAAGTCAAGTCTCTTGAGGTGTTCAAATGCCTTTTACTTTGGATAGTTTGGAAGTATTTTAGAAGTGTGCTTCTCAAAACACAAAGCTTAAGAATTGAGATCCGCAGGCCTCTCGCCAGCAGAGCAGGAAGCCATTTTTCAGCGTTTCGATGCTGTCGGGGGACACAGATCCTGCCAAGTTCAGCACGTTCCACTGATGCACTGCACACATTTGGAATCATTTGGACCATCTGTGACCATCTCGCCAACATCCCGCGAACTCGCCATCCAAGGACGGGAGCGGCTCCGTTTCTTGGGCAGAGTTCTGGGAGACGATCCAAGGAGGCGAGCCCTGCAGGGCCGCCACAATCCTGCAGGGTTTGATGTGTTTGTCTTTATACGGTTACCTTATATACATGTATGATATTGTATGATTATGATCGTTTACTGTATTATACTGTATTTATGTTTGCATGGACTCACTCATGTAATTTCGAAAGTTGTAGGTTTCTTCTAAAATTGTAAGTTGCTTCGAGTTGCTACGCTATTTCCTCTTGTTCCCCTTCTTGTTTTGAAAGAATGTGCGGAGTTCCTTTGTAAAGGTGGCGCCGCACAGCCTCTCGCACAGACTCTGCCAGCCAGAGTGCCGGGAACTGGAGCACTGCCTTTGAGGCCTTTGGATTCAGGCACCGGAGCAAAGCAAAGCCACGGCCGATTCGGTGTAATATGCACATACAAAACATATAAATATGATATATATATATATGTATTATATACTGTATATACTACATAAATTATATATATATAACACGGTGTATTGCATGGTATCATTAAGCCACTTGAAATCACTACAAGTTCTTTGGTTTTGGGTTCCCTGATCTTCGAATTGTTTAGCCATTGCCAAGACATCTTGCGGCAATCTATGACAATCCGTGACTTCCAGATGTTCTTGCAGGTTTTGGCCTAGCAGCAACTGCCCCTGCAACATGCCCAGAAGATCCCAGAAGCGTCCTTTGCTTTGGCTAGAAACTAGTTCGCCCTGCTCTAAAGGCAGTGTGGTCTCAGTATGAAGGCAGTGCAGTATCAGTATTATTTACATAGCTATACTAACTCAGAATTGCAACTTGCATTAACATGACTGGACAAATGATTCACGGTAATGAATGACACTTTTCCCGCGCATATCTTAAATACATGTGCCATTATTTGCCACATCAAGGCTCAACCAGTTGCCGTCCAAGCCGGTGGATTTGATCAAACCATTCATCCTCAGGATCCTGGCGCTGTGGTGTACATTGTCCCACTGCCATTTACTGCCCTAGTGTTCCTGTTTGTTTCCTGTTCGTTTGTTGGCGTCGTTATCTCGAAAGGTAGCGGTGAGCTACCTGAGTTCCCCCTTGCGTAGCAAGTATTAGGGGGCGAGCGGTGCAAGTGCAAGAGTTTGGGCCGGTTATGTCTCGGTCCGCCTTTCAAGGGGGGGGGGGCCCCCCCCCACCCTTCGATTCCCCCCAGGTCCGCCTCTAAAGCCGGGTTTGCAACATAGGCGGACTACAAGGAAACGCCAACAGCCGCACATGCACTTTCATCCACCACGTTTACATACATCCCCACCCCAACCGAAGTCAAGACCCGCACTGAAACTCGACAATGTCAGATTGCTCAAGAACTTTGTTTCGTTCACCCTAACAACCGCGATGAACAATGTCGTAGCAAGAACGTTGCGACGGACTGCGTTGCAGTAGTCTCAAAAATCGTACATGATATACCAGTAGTACCGCACAAGGCGGTGGCGGAAGTTTCAAAAATAGGAAACCTATAGGAGAGATTGGTTGTTGTGAATCAGAGATGGCAGAGCGAAGCCACTGCTGGACTGAAAGGCGATTGATCTCTCTCACTCTTGTCTACCTGTCTATCTATCTATCATATCTATCTATCTATCTATCTATATCTATCTATCTATCTATCTATCTATCCATCTATCCATCTATCCATCTATCCATCTATCCATCTATCCATCTATCCATCTATCCATCTATCCATCTATTTCTCCCTCTATCTATCTATCTATCTATCTCTCTGTCTATCTAATCTATCTATCTATCTATCTATCTATCTATCTATCTATCTATCTATCTATCTATCGATCTCTCCATCTATCGATCTATCGATCTATCGATCTATCGATCTATCCCTCTATCCCTCTATCCCTCTATCTCTCTATCTATCTATCTATCTATCTATCAATCAATCATATCAATCATATCTATCATATCTATCATATCTATCATATCTATCCTATATCTATCCTATATCTATCCTATATCTATCCTATATCTATCCTATATCTATCCTATATCTATCCTATATCTATCCTATATCTATC